>PVKE010017532.1:0-30615 GCA_004027555.1 Craseonycteris thonglongyai
AATCACGCGCCTTTATGAGAGCCCGTGGGATGTACTCTGAGTCAACTCATCTCTTTGTTTGACATGCAGGGATCCTTCTCTCGCGCATCAACATGAAACAACGCTCCTTTCTGCAATGTGGCTGCCGACAGGGTTGTATTTTTTCATTTTTATTTTTTGATGAATATTTTGGGAAAACCCGCGAAGCACTGAAGCCGCAAAACATGAAGCGCGAAGTGGCGAGGGAACACTGTACTATTAAATCGGTTACTCCCCGCCTCAAAAAAACCCATAAAAAACAAAAAACAAAAAAAAAACGGTTACTCCCAATGTGTAAGCTAATTTGTATCAGCTATTTGATTTTTTAGGGTGGGAGGGGAATGAAGGGGATCCATACATTCTTTGAGATTCCAAAAGAATTAAGATTTTGCTTGAGTCTGATTCGTTAAAAATTAATATTTTATACTTGAAGAGATTATGTGACATTTATTAAGAGTTAAAAGACACCCTATTAAAGTGGGGTACTTTTATTAATCTGATTTGATTGCTTTGACTGAACAGTTGCTATCTATTTGACAACTTGTTTGTTAAGCCAATCCTATCTCACAAGTAAAATCCTGCAAATATGTGTATAGGATCTACTATTTCCCTTACCAATCCTCAATACATTCAAGCTGAATTTTGGTTCCTTATTACACCCTCCCTTTGCCTCACACTCCATGCATGTACCATTATAACCACATCACAGTATATCTACATGCCCAACTCAAATATCATTTTTTCTATGAAGCTAACCCTTATTTCTCTCCAGAGGCTACAAAGCTAAACAAGACATGGTTTCAAATTATCTTGGGTTCCTATAAGTTCTTAGACAGAAGAACTCAATTTTTCTTAGTTTTGCTCTTCCAGAGCCTTCAAGAGAAGACACTCAATGAATGTTTGCTAAAAAAAAAAGTTTAAAAAGAATAAATGGATGAATGAACTGAATGACAGAATCTAAAGGTCTCTATTTTCTCACTTAAATTTTTTATTTATTTCTCTCATACATTTACAGTGTTAAACTAAAACAATTATTTGCATAAAGTATTCAATATACAGTTTATTTTCCTTAATTAATCTCTTTGCTAAATGTATAACTTTTACTCTTTCTTGGCCATCCCTTGCTTCAGTTTATAGAATGCTTCCACATGAATTTCTAGTTTCTCTCTTTCTCTTTCCTTTAAAATATGTGAGCTAAGATATTTTTCCCGATGTTAAGCCAATACATCCAATAGTATATCTGTGGTACTCTTACTCATATCCATCCTAATCTGAGTAGGCCAAAAACCCTAGTTAATGACTTGAGCATTCTAGATTGCCTGGGCTCTTCCACTGACTCTTTGTGACCTTAAAAAGTAGAGTCAATGAATTTGACTACAAGGTCTGACAATTAAGTTCAAGAACGCACCCTAGAAAAAGTGCTACACACCTCACTGATGAATATCACTATAGTTACCTTCAAAGTACTGCCCTTGGGAAGCTATGCACCAATGCCAGCACCTAGTCCACCCTTCAAAGCAATTTTGGAACTCTTTTTCTTTTTTCTAAAGTTTTTATTTATTTTATTAATTTTTTGACAGAGAGAGAGAGATACAGAGACAGAGACAGAGAGAGAACTGAACTGGGGAAACTCCCCAGTTCAGCACATGGTTCCGCACAGGCCGGGCCCGGCATTCGATCCTCGGTCCCTGGCACTGCAAAGTGAGCGCTTAACCCACTGAGCCATCCTGGCTTCCCTTGGAACTCTTTTTCTGAAATGGCACCTGGAATCATTGTCATATTACCCTTGATGTCCTGAATGTCATCAAAATATCTTTCTTTCAGTATTTCCTTTATTTTGGGGTAAAGAAAAAAGTCATTGGGGGTCAGGTTAGTAGAGAGGGTTGTTTCAATGCAGTGATTTCTTTATTGGCTAAAAACTTCCTTACAGTGTCCTGTGAGCTGATGATATGTTGTGATGCAAGAGCCATGAGTTGTTGGCAAAAAGTTCAGGTTGTTTACACCTAATTTTTTCAGGCAGACTTTACAGCACTTCAAAATAGTCACCTTGGTTGACTGCTCAGTTGGTACAAATTCATAATGAACAATCCCTCTGTATCTAAAATGGTTAGCAACACCATTTTGATTCTTGATTTGGACTATCAGAACTTTTTTGGTTATGGAGAACTGACTCACTTCCACTGTGCACTTTGATGCTTTGTTTCAGGGTCATATTGATACATCCATGTTTCATCACCATTGATAACAGCCCAAAATATTGTCTTGCCTCTCCAAAAGGTCTTGGTAAACTTCGACTCTTCTTTGCTTTTTTCATTGGTGAACTCCTTCGGGACCATTTTTGCACATACCTTTCTAATGCCAAGATTTTCAGTGAAGATTTTCCTAACAGTTTCTGTATTGATGTTTACTTGGTCTGCTAAGCTTCTCACAGTCAACTAATGATTTTGACGCACATTTCAACAAATTTGTGCAAGGTTTTTGTCAGTTCTCATTGCTGGCCACACTAACCTCTCTTCATTAGTGATGCTTTCTCTCCCCTCAGAAAAATGTTCAAAGCATTTGTACACTACCATTTTCTTCATGGCATTATCCCCATAAACTCAGACTAACATATCCTGATTTCACTTCTAATTTTGCCTAGTTTAACAAGAAATTTAATGTTTATTCATTGCTCTAATTCAAGCTCCAACATTCTTGCAATGGTACACAAAAGTATGCAACAACAATAATGAACGCCTCTAAGCATGACACCACCCCAAGTCAACATGAACAAAAAAAAAGAATCTCAAAGATTGTGCATACGCATGGATAGGCAAACACCTTAAGTGTTATGGAGATAGTCGCTTTGGTAAGAATCAAATGCTCCTTACCTGGCGCACTACAGGGAAAGTGGTAGGGCTCCAGAAGTCTAAACAAATTGAGCAGGCACCAAAAATGAATCTGCTTACATCACGATTTTGCCTGGGTACACCACTGGGAGATAAGTCTTTAGATTACAACACTGTGATGGGCTTTATCTAAACCTGCTCCCTTGCCTGGCCCCCTCTATGAGCAACAGCCAATATGGTATGTATAGGACAGCTGGATGACAATTAGGAATAATAATACAGTAAAATGACCAAAGGACATACAGACCACTTTTGGTCTCTAATGAAATGGTATGGTTGAATCTCAAGACACCATTATTCTGAATAAAGGATGGCAGACACAAAATAATATCTACAGTTTCATTCTGTTTACATGACTTCCAAGAATAGGCAATACTAATCTATGGTAACAGAAGTCAGAAACTAGGAGGAAGGGAGTAATTCAAGAAAAAAAAGGCAATTTCTGGGGTGATGAAACTGTTTTATATCTTATTTAGATGGCAGTTAAATGGGGGAAAGTAATCTAAACACTTAACAGTGCATTTTACTGTATCTTAAGTATACATCAATTTTTTAATTTATTTAGTAACTATTATCACTTTGTTTGGGAGTATGCTGTCAGAAATCTTGATCTTTAGGATCAGCAGCATTATATGATTTTCGATTCATTATAGATAAGAGGGTGAGGTGATGAGCAAAAAGAGAAGAATGGAGAAAGGGGGTATTTCCTATAAGACTCAGGCCCCTCTCCTTCATAGGCACATTCTTAGAATACGTCATCAGATATCTCAGTTTTGAGACCTAGTCTTTCAGAAACAGAAAATGAGGAACAGTGAAATAGTTTTATTTCCCTTAAATTGTGTCTGCGTTTCTTAGATTATTAGAAAATACAGATAAAATATTCAACACATGGTCATACATTTCTCTACTTTAAACTGTATTAAATTTATTCTAGATTTGGACCAATACAGAAGTATTAAATTTCACGTATATAATATTGATAAATTTTATCTTTCAAAAATAAATTATTAACGAATGTTCTCTTTAAACTGGAATATATATATAAACAAAATATTGTGGCATTTCTTAAAAGTACCCAGAATTCCTATAAATTGGGCTACAAATGTACAACCATCTAAAAAATAAAATTCAGTTCTGATCTTATTGGGCAGATTATATTTTTCAAAGAAAAAGCTGAAAGACAAACATTACACTGATATACTATACTGACTTGGGAAATTCGATTGAAATAAACCGAACGTTACTTAGAGTAATTGAAGACGCCAAAACCAGACAACAATTTTTGCTTACTGCACAGATAGCATAACTACCCAACAGATCAATTAAATTAGCAGAGTCAAGTGAAAAGTGAAAGTATGTTGTAAAATTAGTACAAGTCAAACTGTGTTTTGGTTAAAAATCTAGGATTACCTAATTACCTTCACTTCCAACTAATCAACAGAGAAAAATAGAATTTAAGTGTTAGAAGAAGACGACTAATCAAACCACTTCATTATCCTAATGAAGAAATTGGGCATGTAACTGAGTTCAGTCTAACCCTAATCATAATACCCAAATGCAGAGTAAGTAAGTAGTCTCTACCCTCCCTCCTAATCTCAAGTGGCCTGGCCTGAGCCATACCAGGAACTGGGGATGCATGCTGCTGTCCCTGTGCCTCAGACTGGTTCTTCTACCAAAAATACTCCTCCCACTCTCATTCCTTTCTGACTGAATTTAGTCATTGACTCCTACCACATTTTTTCTAAATCCCTCTCACTCTCACCACCCTGAGCCCTATACGTTAGTTACACCTTCTCTGCTCTCCCAGAGCACCTGTGCATTTTTCCTCAATCATTCTTTCAATCTTTCAAATACTGAGTTTCTACTCTGGGCCAATACATAATGCTAGGGATATAGAAAGAGGGATAGTTTCTGTTCTCAAGGAGCAAACTCCAGATAAAGCTGACATTACCTATTAAACGAGTCTAGCTATTCCCACGATTAACCATCTTTGTGCCCCAGAAACTGATATAGCACTCGCACATGGCATATAGAGGCTCAACAGATGTTTGCTCAAGTTTACGGTACTTTTATTGTGAGTTGTTTAAATTCTTCTTGTTTTAATGAGTGAAATGACCCTCATGCAAAATTTAATCTTTAAAACAATGAAGGGTATATTTACATTCTATTAATTATCCATGCTACTCTCAGTTTTACATGTAAAGCCATGCTCATTTACAATTGTTGCCAGTTTTGATTTTTATTAATTATGTTTCACTTCATAGCATATTACCGTACTAAGAGTTGATGCTGGGGAAGCCAGAATGGCTCAGTGGATTAAGTGCTCGCTTTGAAGCCCTAGGGACCGAGGATCGAATCCCAGCCCCGGCCAGTGCAAACCCATATACTGAACTGGGGTGTGCTTCCCACAAGGGAGGCCCCCAGTTTGGTTCTTGACCCCAGTTGGGCACGTGGCTTGAGTGGGCATGCCTCCCACAGCCCAGTGCCCACCCTGCTTGGCCCCAGCCCACCTGTGTGGAATGAAACCATGTTGAAAAACTGATGACATACAACTATGGTGACCGCTCTGGACCCTCCCCCTTCTCTCTGGCTCTCTCTGCCTCTGTCTCTCTCTGTTCTGTCAAAAACAATAAAAATAAATCTTTAAGAGTTTATGCTACCCTATGAATAAAGGCTATTTATCGGATTCTGGGAAAGCAGGTAGGTACTATGTCAAGTCAGAACAATATATCTCCTAACAGAATACCAATCCAAGATTTCTAATAATTCTAGGGCCAAAATAACAGCAAATAATGAAAATATCATATTGTTAGAATTATTACCCTCACTACTATTTAATGCATTAATTCTTCATTTACTCAATAAGATTATATGTACCAGGTATTGGCTTATGCCAGGGATATGGAGATGAATAAAACATGATGTTGGGCATCAACAAACTTCTGGTCTTTAGAGAAATCAGTTATATAAGTAGAGTACAACGAATGAATAGTGAGATAAGTGCAATACTAGAGTAGGCGCAAAGATGGAAGTGACCAATTTGGACTGAGGTGGGAAACAGTCAGGGAAGACTTCACAAAGGAAGCAATGATCAGATTTTGGAAGATGTTCCTAATAGCTTTCCACCCAAGGTGGAGTCACATTTCCGCATTTCAGCCTCCACCATGTTCGTTCAGCAACCATTTCTTAAGACTACTGAGTGGCATGCCCTTTGATGGCAGAGGGGGAAGGTAGTTAAGGATTCAGCAGTGAAGAAAACACACAGTGTTCTTGTCCTAACAGTGCTCACATACTATTGTGGGACTAGGGATAAAGTTTTATCTTATATACAAGAATGTTGTTAACAGATTTTAAATAGGAGACTATTCATTAAGTCTAGCATTTTAGAAATTCTAGGTTTATTTTTTGACTTTTATCAGATTTGTAGCTCTTACAGATGTTTTAAAAGCTCTCCCCTTCAGTCTGCTTTTTCTCTCTTTATCTTCCCAAAAGCTAAACTTTTGTAATAGGTTCTACTTGCTGCCTCTATTTCCTTACCTCAGATTCATTCTTCAATTGCAGTAAATTGGATTCCACCTCTACAACTCCATTTTACACATTCTAGCAAAGCTCTTTATTGCTATCCATGCTGCAAATCCAGTAGACAATTTTTGACCTTTATCTTACTGGTCATTTAGCTACTCTTGATATGGTTGTCCACTCATTATGAATCAAATGCCTTGGCTTCCAGAATGTTCTATCCTTCTGGTCTCTATTAGAGGCTCTCATTGCTCCATCTTTCCCTAAATGGCACTGTTCCTGCTGCAGGCTTCTGTCTTTGTTCTAATGCTGTCTCTAGACAATCTATACTCTGCTGCCATACTTCACTCAGTCTCAGTTTTCACTATCTCCCAAACGCTGAAGTCTCCCATGAATTAATAGCTTAGAACTTTCAGCCTTGATGTCCCTCCCAAGATTCTAATTTGTAAAGCCAACTATCCACTGGGCATACCCATTCAGCTCAGAATTTAACATGCCAACCTCATTGCCCTGTTCTCTGTCTGTTCATCTACCAGGATTCTTTATTTCAATTAACACCACTGCAAAACAGTAACCCAATTTATTTTTCCCTGATTCCCAGTATGCATTTAATCAACAAATCAAACCAACTTCATTGCTTGTTTTCTGCACGAAATTCATTATTCCCTTCCATCTATACCCCCACAACCCTCGTCTAGGTCATTACTACCTTTAGTTGTACAACAGCATTCACCTTCTGAATTATTTCTCTACTCCCCATCATGGTCCTCCTTAAATCCATCTTTTATAGTCTAGAGAAATATAGAGACTGGGGGATCCTGGAACAGAATGTGCAAATAGATACAAAATTAGTTTTTAATTTATGGATTTTAACCCAATATTGCTGAAAACAGATTAAATAGTAATGATCTGAATCCAGTATGAGCAGGGTGAGAGTAGGGAGTAGAAGAAACAGAAGAGAGAATAAACTAGGGTAAAATTTTGTTAACTGAAGAGAGTTCCTTAAGGCACACACACACAAAAATACTCAAGAGTAGTAAAGTAGTTCCATGAACTCTAAAAAGAATCGGTGCTAAATTTTTAACTCCCACAATAAGACTTTTAGAGACTGTATAAAAGGATGATCAGGGAAGCCAGCATGGCTCAGAGGGTTAAGAGCTCACTTTGCAGCCCTGGGGACTGAGGATTGAATCCTGGCCAGTGTGGACCCATATGCTGAACTGAGGTGTGCTTCCCATGCGGGAGGCCCCCAGTATGGTTCTCATTCCCTCCCTCCCTGGTTCAGCCCCTGGCTTGCAAGGCATGCCTCCCATGTGGGAGGCCCCCAGCCTGGTTCCTGCCCTGCACAGCCCCCACACACCTGTGTGGAACAAAACCTTGTGGAAAACTGATGATATACAGCTATAGAGACTGTTCTGGGCCCTCCCTCTTCTCTCTGTCTCTCTCTATCTCTCTCTGTCTCTGTCAAAAACAATAAAATAAATCTTTGAAAAAATTAAAAGGACAATCATGTTTGTTTAGAATTGGTATAATCCAAATCAGTTTCACTTGGGCCCCTGCTAAGCAATGACTCATGTTGTGTTAGCTGGTGTTGACTCATTGCCCCACAAAGGATGACACAGCTCCAAACAGGCAGAGCGTGGCCTGCTTTTCCCAATCACGTACTTCCAGCAACTGGAAGAGGTGGGAGTTCTCTGGAGTGCAGCTTTCTGCAACTAAGCACAACTCAGATTTTACAAAAACAGTTGCCAAGTCAACCTTGTAATCACTAAGCTTTATAAATGAGGAGGGAGAGAAGTTAAGTTTTGGTATGTTCAAAATCACAGGGGCCAGGCATCCTCTGTTTTTCAAAAGAGTCTGCAGAAATGTACAGTCAGCTTTCTTTCCCATTTAATTGCTTACTCTAGTGAGGTCAGCAAATGTTTTTCTTTAAGATGCCAATGAAGAGTTGCAGCAAGCATGTTTTTCAGAGTCTCCATGTTACACTTAGTGAAATGCCGTGCTTGGGTAGCTGTAACACTGTTTGAAAGGAAACTAAGGAAATGCCATTCTCAAAATCATCACCACCTTTTCTCTAGTTCTACATTCTAAACGTTTCCCAGATAAAGAAGCTAGTTTTCCCCTCCTCCATGATTTTATTGCTGTTGGCCTAACTACACCCAGAACACACTGGACCATGTTGTGGGCCTTGGTCCCCTGGGTAATGGGAGCTGGTGACCAAGGTGAGGGGAAGGAATTCAGAGCCTGGCTTGACAACCTGCTTCTTCCTTCTAGACCCAGGGAGACACCTGTCCATACTTTGTTTCCCAGTTGCACCACAGAGACTGTTCCTTGCAGTCCTCACTCATGACTAGTCTTTCATGATGTTTAGCTCCTATTAGTAATAGTAAAACACTCTGAACAATCTGGTTAAGAATATTAATAGTTAGCTAAAACTTCTAATGACATGGCCATTAGTAAAGAAGCCCTGACCATACTGTTTATACACACATAACTAAAATGACTGTCCAGTCTCTGTAGTTCTGTGGTCCTAAGAACCAAAGTTTATCAAAATGACTATCTTAAAAAATAAACACGGGAAAGCCAGGATGGCTCAGAACCAAAGTTTATCAAAATGACTACCTTAAAAAATAAACACGGGAAAGCCAGAATGGCTCAGTGAGATGAGCGCTTGCCTTGTAGCCCCAGGGTCCGAGGATTGAGTCCCGGCCCCGACCTGTGTGGACCCATATGCTGAACTGGGATGTGCTTTCCATGCAGGAGGCCCCTGGCCCAGTTCCCGCCCTCCACAGCCCCATGCCCACGGGTGTGGAATGAAACCATGTTGAAAAACTGACGATGTACAACTATGGAGACAGCTCTGGGGCCTCCCCCTTCTCTCTGTCTTTCTGTCAAAACAATAAAATAATTCTTTAAAAACAAACAAACAAACACAAGTGCCCAAGCCTGGAGACCATTCTGATTCTGACTTCGCCTAAAGATTCAAGCCCAGACTATGATGGGCTCTAAATCAGTTTTCTTTTAAAAAGAAATCCTTGACGCCCAAGATAGGTTCAGCATTATCCATTGCTCCAAAATCACTGATGGATAAGGACTGTGCTCAGGCTATGGGAGACTAGGGATGGTTCAGGAGTCTGGATTGCCACAACCTATCTTATCTTACCCTAAATTTCTAAGCAAGATTTAGAACTGATCTTCACAAACACAAGGTCTAGGATGTAGTTTAGTCCCTTGGTTGGTTTCAAACCAAGATAAGGCGAAAACCTGACTGAATACTAGAAGACAAAAGAGCAAGGCCCCATTCATTCTTATGGAGCGTTTTCTCAACTCACATTAAGAATTCTTACATTATAAATCACATTGCAAGGTACAAAGAGAAAAATGTATTTTTGACCACAGAAATCTATCTTAGTAGCTAAAGAAAGCAATTAATAAAACTAAAAGATTCTAAGAGCTAAATACTACAAGCATGAACCTAAGAATTAAAAATTTAAAAATTACCCTCCTCCCCTCCGACTTTTACCCAAAAAAAGGCCACAGGAAGATCTCCTGTTACAGGTTGCTTGGATCTCACTTTCTTGACCAAGTTGAATGATCCTTCTAACACATTTTGTCTATTTTTAAATATTGTTACCTAAATAAGATTGCATGAATGATAAAAATACAGCTTTAAAATTTTTAAAGTATCTTATTTAATTTCCTTCAAGTGATAAAATTTCTTAAACTATTGATATTTATTTATACTAATCCACTCCATGCTTATTCTATTAAAAACAAAATAGAAATGATTGCAAAAGGAAAAACTAAATCAAAACTAAGTATAACACTATGTGAAAGTTGTTATTGCTGGTTGCTGAGGGGGATATAGTAATATTGTCCCTGCTCTCAATAAATATTAAGCCACATACAGCTAGAAAAACCCTGAATCCATAATATATTAAAAATGTTTCTTCAAGACTTAAATAACAGGTTTAAAAAACAACAGTTCTAGAAGGACTGGATGGGAATCCAGTACAAGATTAATTACCAAATGATCATTGTTATGGCAGGTGAAAACTCTTCTGGTTACTATAATCAAGGAAATTTTCAGAAGAGAAATTTAGTCCTTACTTCTTTGACTATGTTTATGCTCTTTGGTTTTGCTTTTCACTTCCTGACACTTAAATATAGGTTCAGTACCAGCCACTGACTTGTTAACTTTGGCTACTGTGTGAAATTTTCAGTGTAATGAAGGTAGCAAAATGTAGGAAGGAAAGAGATCAAATATCATATTATTAGTTATAATGTCTTTTTAGTACATTTAACATTTTTTCTGAACACCTGTCAGGTTTCTCTACAGAACAGTAAAAATATAAATCCATTGATGAACCTTTGTAGACAAGCAAATGGCCAGTCTTTTCTAAATTGATTTCATAAATAAATACTGAACAAGAAATGTCAAAGGAATCATCTTCCCTATACATTACAGATATACAAATAACGACAGATTTATGTGTTATACATAAAAGATAATCAGTACCACAACTTAGAATTACTAAAATAGTACAAATAAATGTCAAGTGTTGGACAATTTAAAAACTACTACATACTACTCTGTGTTTGGTTTCCAGTTTCTCCTTCCTGTTCTTTGTATTGTGTGTTTGTATGCTGTCATCATCTATTCATCTAAGGGATCAGCAATGGAATGCATAGGTTTAATTAGTTTTTAAGAGTAACATGAGACACCTCAGCTGGTTCTCTAAGTGACACTTAGAATGTGTTCTCCCAGACTTGGAATTACTTAATGCCTGTCAAATGGATAGTTTTATCAACAACGTTCATTTATTGAAGAGTAATTTAATACATCTGATATGCAAAAAATATGTCATAACCCCAGATATTTGAGATGAATACATAGTAAAACAATCTACTGCTTTCTTTAGTTCCCAGTGTAGAATGTGTAGCAAGTTTATTATTTTGTCTTGATGCACATCCTCTAATAATCAAAGAAATAGATACATAAAACTTCATGTGATGATGAATGATACATGATATAATATAAAACCAACTCAAGTCACCAGAACACAGCAAGAAAGCAAACAAGCAAACCAAAAACCTCTCAAAAAAAATCAAAACAAATGCTATCAAAATTTTTTGTTAGATTATACATTTTAGTACTTTGAACAGCATTTTCCTCACACAGTTCTAACAAGCTTGATTATCTAATCAAAAGTACATTACAAAGCATGTAGAAAATAACAATATTAGAAAGAACAGAGTATTGCCAAAGGCTATCAGGGCTGCCTGAAAATAAGGGGGGAAATAAAAACAATAAATAACATTTAAATTATATAAAAAATGTAACAATATACCAATATAAACTATCTATTATTAAGGCAAACAAACTTATACATCTCAATAAGTGCCTTTACTTCAGCCTTGTAAATTATAGTGTCTTAATAATAAGAGTCATTAAAGAAAGGTTCATTTCTGTACTATTTTATAGACATGAATGATTTTATATTTTCATCCAGAAGATTAAAAACAAAACAAAGTCTATTGCTTAAATGGATACATTTTATTTCCAAAATTATCTTTCAAGAAACATCCCCTTCCTCTGCTTTGCTATATGACATTTTACTTTTATTCTTTGCCAGAACTGATATCCAGAGACGACAGATTGACAAAATAGAGAATAGAAATTACTTCAGAAATGAAGTAGTTTGGTTTAAGGACAGAATGAGAAATTTAGATTATACACAAATTAAAATGTTTGCTTTAGTTATGATACATTTGCGAATGTTCAAGTACCATCTTAGGAACACTGGTAAAGGAAAATGTTTTCCATCAAGCAGAAACATAGTTCTAAGAAAATAAAAAACTCAGGAATAGTCTCCCACAAAGTGAGATTTAACAACTACCCTCTCTTAATGCAGAATTTAACTTTGCAGCTTTCTGATTTTTCTCTTAGTCTATAAAAAATTTTTGCTTTAAAAAAATCATGAAACATTGAAAATGAGGGAATTTCTTTTTATAGGTTTTATGAACTCAGACCAGATAAAACCAAACCATTTGTTATTTTGTGGCAAAACTGTGAAAAGAACAGGTTAAATAACCAGTTAATATCTTTTTAGATTTTGTTGACTTTTTAAAGGTGAAAGAGGTAAAAAAAAGAGAAAATCAGAAAATCAGAAAGGATACTGAGGGATGCTGGGATAGCTCAGAAGGTTGAGCGCTTGCCTTGTAACCGCGGGGTCTAGGGATCTAGTCCCCAGCCCAGGCAGGCCATATGATGAGCTGCGGTGCAACTGGTAACCTCTGGGATGCGGCTCAGCGGAAAAGGTTCTCACCTCCCATGCTGGAGGCCCCGGTTCGTTCCCGCCTATGCAGCCCCACATCCACTTATGTGGGGTGAAACTGTCAGGGCTGGTGGTGGTATATATACACTATGGAGACTGTTCTGGGCCCTCCTCCCTTCTCTCTCTTTCTTTCTCCCTCTCCTCTCAAAACAATAAATCTTAAAAAAAAATAATAAAAATAAATAAAATAAAATACTGAATGTGGATTTTATAATATGTAAAAATAAGTCAATGTAGAATGATTGAGAGAATAAAAAATCACCATTAGAGCACAATGGTAATAATTTTTACTGACAAGATCCACAAGGAGACGGTAAAATTAGTGAAGTTTGAGGAGAAATAGGATATTTCATAGTTGTAAAGTACCTCCCCCATGATATATATTAATTACATGAAACATAGTTTTACAGTAGTAAAATCTGGCAGATCCTACCGTAACCAAGTGATCAGAGCTAATATTAACATTAATGAGACACACCGACATCATGTACACCCATATGATGTACTGAAAATGACCTGACATCATGCTGCAGAATTCGCACCCCAAATGCATAAACTTCAACCTAATGCGTAACCTACTCATCCAAACTGAGGGCCCTCCAGCAAGACAACCATCAGTCCTCCAAAAGTGCCAGTCATAAAAGACAAGGAAAGATAGTCACAGATTGCAGGAGGTTTGGGAGGCATGACTAATTCCATATGGGATCCCAGATTCAATTCTACACCATAGAAAAACTCCAATGCTAGTCGGAAAACTGGTAGAACCAGGATAAAGCCTATAGTTTAGTTAATAGCATTGTACCAGTGTTAATTTTTCAGTTTTTTTATTTTTTTAAAGATTTATTTTTATTGTTTTTGACAGAGATAGACAGAGACAGAGAAAGACAGAGAGAAAGGGGTGGGTCCAGAGCAGTCTCCATAGTTGTATGTCATCAGTTTTCAACATGGTTTCTGTCCACACAGGTGGGCGGGGGGGGGGGGCACACAGGGTGGGAACCAGGCTGGGGGGCCTCCCACATGGAAGGCATGCCCCCTTGAGCCAGGGGCTGAACAGGAGAGCACAGGGAGTAAGAATTGAACTGGGGGCCTCCCACATGGTAAGCACACCCCAGTTCAGCAGGGGTCCGCATGGGCCAGTGCTGGAATTCGATCTCCAGTCCCCAGGGCTGCAAAGCGAGCGCTTAACCCACTGAGCCATCCTGACTTCCCCAATTTTTCAGTTTTGATAATGGAACTATGGTTATACAAAATGTTAACATTAGGGGAGCTAGGTGACGTTTACAACAGAACTCTGTACTATTTTTGTAAGTTTTCCACAGTTCCACTATTACCTCAAAATAACAGTTTAGAAAACATTATCATCTTTATCCACATGAAAGTGATTTTATAACACTATAAATTCTCTTAATTTTTTATGGAAACCTGAAGGATTAATGCTCAAGGAGAACTGAACAGGTTAAAAACAGACAAAGCAACTGGCCAAATGTTTAGCCAAAAGACACGATCAAAGGAAATGTGCCAGATGTTTTCCGACAGCTCCACACATGGAGGCACCGACCCTCAGCAGGGCCTCCACAGCAAAAAGAAACCAGAGACGCTAACTCTGATTTCAAACAAAACATAAAGAATGACCTATAAATATCATATTCTCTCTTAAGAACCCTATTTCCATTATTACTTCTGAATCCTCTAGTAGTAAGTATAACCATTGTGCCCAGAATCTGGTGTACTCATGTGGATGTCCATGAACTCCCATAAACCTACAAAAGAGCTGGCACCTTAACATAAATTTCTTTTCAATTAATTAATTTCAATCCTGGAAACTACCAATGAATACTTATTAAAAGTTGCTAAATTTACTCTTCCGCACAAAGTAAAATATTTACTCTAATCCTCATTAATTCCATTTGAAACAAATCATTCTCTTTATAATGAATGGTTACATTAGGAAACAATATCCCCTTTACAAAGGTTTTAACATTGTTATAGAATTAGAATTCCTAGGATAACCTTGGTTAGCATATATACTTGTTTTTGAGGAAGAGTTGTTTCTTTTCCTCTTCTATTTTTGTCCTCTCTCAGGAAGTTTATGGCACAATGAGATAAAGATCAGAAATACTCATGGCTGTTTAATACTACAACTTCACTGAAAAATGTTGCATATATTATTTGTATATGGCTTAGAAAATGTTTGAAAAACAAGATATCCAACGTTAGCTTCAGTTACCTCTCATTTTATAAATGAAGTTATTTTGTATGTATGTCAACATTTTCACTCTGGATTCTGAATAAGGGTCTACAACTTGGCCTCTTTAAAAAGAAATCACATGATTCTAAAGATAGTTCCAACCATTTAACAGAAGTAAGAATTTATAATCCTTCATTGTTTTTCCTTTGCAGGATAAAATGTGAAGGATGGAATTTTTGTGAAAAAAGGAATTAATTACTTTCCCTCCTTTTAACAAATATTTAGTTCGCTTGAGTCTCTTTCCTACATGAATGAGTTTGGGGATAGGTGCCAAAGATGTTTTCCTCTCCTCTTTACACCAACAACTGTGATTAAAAGTGATAACAGCAATAACAGCTAACAACTCCCACATTCTTCCTTGGTATCAGACTATTATTCTAAGCAGCTGAAGCAAGTTGCCCAAGGCCACATGACAATAAATGGTATATGTCAGACAGTGGTACTCAACCTTTTTGACATCACACCTGGTTTTGTGGAAGACAATTTTTCCACAGACCAGGGGTGACAGGGATGGTTTCAGGATGATTCAAGTGTATTATGTGTATTGTGTGCTTTCTTTCTACTATTATTACGTTGTAATATATAATGAAATAATTATACACTGTAACGCAAATCAGTGGGAGTTCCAAGCTTATTTTCTTGCAACTGGACAGTCCCAGCTAGATCCCTCTGTGATCCCTAGATCCTTCACATGCACAGTTCACGGTAGGGTTTGCACTCCTAAGAGAATTAATGCTGCTTCTGATCTGACAAGAGGCGGAGCTCAGGTGGTCATGTGAGTGATGGGGAGCGGCTGTAAACACAGATGAAGCTCAGCTCACCTCCCGCTGTGCAGCGCAGTTCCTAACAGGCCACAGACCCTTCCCTGTCCATGTCCCAGCGGTTGGGGACCACTGGTGTAGGTGATGTTGGAGTATGGCAATCTGGAGTATGGCAACCCCAACCCTGAATAACTGGCAAGTATACTCTTTATACTGGCTACTTACTTTAATAAAATAAAACAGGCAGGCCTCAAAAGAAATTGCAATGAGTACCCAGCTTAAGTGCTGAAGGAGTGACAGTGAGGAGTGTACAACACAGCAGCCATTACTCAGATTCAGCCAGTGCTGCCAGGCCACAGCCGAGGCCTGAGCTGCTGGAACCTCTCATTTTTCCCTTCCCTTCCCTCCCTTCCCTCCCTTTCCCTTCCCTCCCTCCTCCTCCCCTCCCCTCCCCTCCTCTCCTCTCTTCTCCTCTCTTTCTATCCCTCCCCTCCATTTCCTCTCCCCTCCCTTTTCCTTCTTTCCTTCCTTCCTTCCTTCCTTTTCTTTCTTTCTTTATGGTAAACAGGCAATCCAGATTTATATCTGAAGCCTCTTGATTTTAAAATGTTGCTGATTATTTCACTCATCCTCTAAAAATCCCATTGGTCTGAAAAGTAAAGAGCCATATTCCCATGGCAAGGACTTGGTCTCATTCATCTTTGTATCCCTAATGCCTGATGTGAGCTGATGCATAGTAGGTGCAAAAAAATTGTCTTCCGCTACTAAAATCCCTTGACATTTTATCTTGGCCATTTTATAATCTTGGTAGGAATTCATTAATTTATTCAGCAAATATTTAGTGAACTACTACAGTGTGCCAGACACTGCTCTAGGTATTTTGAATGCAAATAGTAAGAGAAGAGAATGAGGGAGAGAGATATAATACTTCTGTGGGCGAAATAGGCCAAAAAAATTAACAGCACATAGATAGAGTGGAGGTTTGGAAGTTGGAAATTAAGATTTGCTTTGAATTGAATCCATGCTACCCAGAGCTAAAGAATGATACTTAGAAAGTCAGATACAATAGTCCATGCTTCCTGGTGCTACACAGGTCACTAATCCTCAAATATGTTACACACATGTAAGCAATTTGAAGTGAAGGGCATTCGTGAAAGAGAGAATGCTTTCTTCATAAGTAGAACAATAGGATCTTGCTCCTTGACTTGAAAGGAAGTATTGATCAGTAGTTAGTGAGTCAAAGGTTAATAACTTGGGCCTGATTATTTCTGTTACCAGACTAATGATTGATGGTGTCCTCTGGCTCCACTAAACACAGGAACCTCTTTTTGATTGCTGTTACTGGGAACCCAGGAATTAAGCCATTCTCTCATGATTTAGTTGCAGGGGTAGGAATGGGGTTCATTTACCTCCTGCACCAGAGGGTGAGTGGCACAAAGGCCCCTACAGAGAGAGGGTGGAGGGCAGTCATCAAAAACGCAAACCTGGAGTATCATCATCAAATTGGCAACCGTATGGTAAAACACTAGCTGTGACAGACAGGCAACCCTTCTGCTCTCAGGTGGTACCGTTCCACAAGACCACATGCTCAGTTCACGGAACTTGTCTTCCAGTTTGCTGTGGACACAGATGCGGGTTCAAATGGCCCGAATGGCCCAATCTGGCTAGTGCTCCTGGACAGCTGCTGGGAGTTAGAGATTGAACAGCTACACCAAGAAGTCTAAAAACGCACAAATCTGGCCCCTGCTTCTCATCAAATCAATTATATCTATTTAGTTACTCATAATCTAAGTAATTATAGTCAATGATTATGCTTAGGAAACACCCTAAAGACAAATATAAGTTTGTATCTTCAAACAGCCTTTAATATAATGTGCACACCCACTAAAGCTGGAAGAAAAATATTATTTTATCGTCGTTTTTATATAAAAATTAGATTTCACTCAACCTGCTCTTTTTTGGGAGAACAGTATTTTGTTAGCCAAACCCAAAACAGACTTCATGCCAATGCATTTTGCTCTTCTCATGGGTACTAGCCAAAAGAATATTCCTGAATTAAAAAGTTACAATCTATTGAAAGACTCGCAAGTCAATTTAATTAGGAAACCAGTAGTCATTATCACATAACTAAAGATAAAAGCATCAGGAAAAAATAAATGACTGAAAATAAACACATGAAAAGCACACCACTCAAGCTCTCCCTCATAAAACAAACCACTCATCAATGGATCCGTAGCAGCCAAATAGCTTCATTTAACAAATAAAATTTCCCCTACATATGTGTCAGTTATCAAACCATATCATTTAGTAATGTTTTTGTCTATCCATGGAAACTTCCTAGGAGTATAACATTTTGGGGGTTAGTTAACTATTGAAGTCTAACTGGCCTTGACACTGATAGACTAATTTAACACAGATCCCTGATTTATTCATCTAAAAGACACAGAGTGTGATGTCTATAGACTTATTTTGACCCAAATAAAATGTTATAATTCCATTTACAGAACAGTCAACATTAGCAATAATAAAATAATGATACCCATACACTTATACAATTGAAAGTTTTGTGTTTGTTTTTATCTAGAGATAAAATCGTTTTTAATAGTCTACTGAGATTTACTTCCCGGAGAATCTCCCCATCTGTTTTAGCTCAGGTGGCATGGAGTTACTAAAGAAGCTCTTGATAGTATTGGAGGATTTCAGATAATGTATTTTACTTTTTTCCATTGCACTTTCTGCTTGTTTCATTTGAAAGGATTTCTTTTTTTTTAGTTCTCCAATACTTCAACCGTGTATCTGGCAGAAACGAAGACATGACTTACCACCAAGTTATCAAGGCCGTTGGGGATGAGACTTCCTGCACTTCCCACTTCCAATCAAGGACAACACAAAGACCAGCGCACTCACTCACCCAGTCCACCAAAGCTTGAAACCACCATCAAGTGATGGTGGTCTCATTCCGTGGCAGGAAACCCTCAAGCCCAGGAAAGCCCTGCGCCCTTCGCAGCGGCGCTCGGTACCTGCTGCCCAGGAGGCTGGCGGCGGCCC
Source organism: Craseonycteris thonglongyai (assembly GCA_004027555.1). Taxonomy (NCBI): domain Eukaryota; kingdom Metazoa; phylum Chordata; class Mammalia; order Chiroptera; family Craseonycteridae; genus Craseonycteris; species Craseonycteris thonglongyai. Next base: position 18,821 of record PVKE010017532.1, read on the forward strand.
GCGGCGCGCAGCGCGGCTCGGAGCTGAGCGGCTGGGGGCGAGCGTACGAGTGGTAGGCGGTCAGCACCACGCCGCCCGAGTCCTCCACTTCCATCGTCAGCCGCGCATGTCTCGGCTGCGGCCCCAGAACAAAGGCCGGGACCAGCATGGACCAGCGCCCCGGGACGCTGTCACCAGCGGGGCAGCAGGGCTGGTCCCGCTCGTCGGCGCTCTCTCCCGGCTGTCAGGGGAAGCCGGCCCCGCCCGCGGGGCAGCCCCATTAGCATAGATTGAAAACACGCCCAGGAGCCCGCGGACAGCAGTGGGGGCGGGGGGGACCCCTGTTTCTAGGAAACTGGAAACCGGCCCTGATCCCTTCTGGGCTCTGGCTAGCTGCTCTAATAAAGTTCTTCTTGCTTTGTTTCTTGCTCTTTTCCTTTTCTCACCCCACCCCCCACTTCAAACGGGAGGCTTATCCGATAGCTGGGAACATTTCCTGCCTGGCAGCCAGGAGTGAAAGACAGAGCTCGTGCCTGGGGCGCCCTGGCTGAGGAGAGGGGCCAGGTCTGAAGTGTGTGGTCTGGGGAAGAAAGGAAGAAAGCGCGACTCGCTCATTTGGAGAAACTACATCAAACATTGAAGAACCGGATTATGTTGCTGTGTACATAGTCAGGTTACAATAAACTTGATTTCCTTTCAGGCAGTAATTCCTGCTTACAGCAAGCAGAACCCGGCTGTCCCTCCCTCACCCTCAATGCCACAACCACCAGCCTCTGACCTCACTCCCACATCCCTTTCCTCCTCCCAATCCTGATCAAATTAGCAGACACTGCTTTCAGCTGGTCTGAAAATGAGACGTGGCCATGGGCGGAATCAATGTTATTTACAGAGGTCTTTATTGTGGGGGCGGGGTAGACGCAGGAAAGGGGGCCGACTCAGAGAGAGGCCCACACTCACTCTTTCCAGCCCTGACAAGGTGTTTTACCTGCTGGAAGCTGCTTGGAGTGGAAAGAAAAGTGGGCTTGAGGGTAACCCAGGTCATGCCACTTATCTCCGCATCTGTAAGATGGGGGAAATAATATTCTTCTCATGGGTTTACACCAATTACATGCTAGGTTCTCAAGAAATGTGGTGCTCTCTGCTATTAATACTTCTTTCTTCACATTCAAGGGAAACATTTGTTTTCAGAGCACTTTCAGGGGCTGGGAAAGCAAAAAAAATTTTCATCTGAAACGCTTTTTAGAAAACATTGTGTTGATTAGAGGGTGAGATAATAATGATGAACATTTACCAAAATACGCATTATGTGTTGGATCCTGTACATTAGCTCTTTAAACAACTTTATGAGGTAGGTGGTATTATCCCAACTTCATGAATAAAGAAACTTATCAAGCATCAGTGTATAGAAAAGGCACTACAAAGAATGCTTCCTGGGGAAGCCGGGATGGCTCAGTGGGCTAAGCGCTGGCTTTGCAGCGCCAGGGACCCAGGATCCAATCCCCGCCCCGCCCGTGAGGACCCATGTGCTCAACTGGGGAGTGCCCCCAGTTCAGCTCTCTCTCTCTGTCTCTGTATCTCTCTCTCTCTCTCTCTCTCTGTCATAATAAATAAATAAATAAATAAATAAATAAATAAATAAATAAATAAATGGAGAACTTAACGCAAAAAGAAAAAAAAGAATGCTTCCTTCTCCAAAATTTTCAGATATAAAGAGGCATCTACAGATATTCACATTTTTAGACACCCTGTCACTTTGACTCCTCCAAGTCTAAGGGATTCTCAAATGCCATTTCTCTTTCAAAATGTCTGCCCACCACTCTGTCTGTTCCCACTGCTTCCATCTTTGTCCTCACATTACCATCTCTTGCTTCACGATGGCAATCCTTCCTTGAGATAGATTGCTTTCACCTTCTTTAAGCCCTCCTCCTCTTCGAAGTACAGGTAGAGGAATTTTCCTAAAACATAGGCCCTCACCTCAGAAGTCTTCAGGTGTCATGCACTTACTACAAAATAAAGCCAGAACTCCTTACAATAGCTTCCCATTAATCTATTTTGATCACCCAATAGTTCTTCACTCCCAAGATCCAGTGTCCCACTTATACCAGCTTGTCCTGAACTTTGATTTTGCCTTTCTCCTGTCTTTCCTGTTTGGAAATCCTTAAGAACCCTCTACCTACCCCATGAAGCCTTCTCAGGTATTCCTAATTCAAAGTAGCCCGTCCTCTGCCTCCTGTGGAAATTACTGCTGTTGTAGGAATAATCTCATTCTGCCACGTCGTCAAAACAGAGTCAGCCAAAACTGTACAAGCTCCACTTCTGTGCACATGTCACACATAGCTATGAGATCAGACTGGTTTTTCCCACTGAGCCCAGATATGCAGCAGCAGAACAGCTTTGCAATGGAACAATTTGCTAACCCAGGACTGTATACCTATTTTCCAACGAATTGGGCCATATCCTAAACTGTCAGCTTTGGAAGGGCTAGTGTCATGCTTTGTTGTTATATCCCAGAGCCCATAATGTTTTGCAATTATGGCAAATCAGTAAGGCATATTGTTTGAATCAATGAACATGAGAATGAATGAATCAATCAATGAAGAAAATAACACTCTTTAGTGCAATAGTTTCCATCTTTCAAGGTAGCCAAGGAATTATTATATATGGTTCATAAATCTATAGGACACTGCAAACTAAAAAAATAAAAGTGTTTCACATGTATGTATTAATATTTTTATATGTAAGTATATCTATTGACTTAAAATATAACTCTGTAAGGACTGTAGATTTTTCAGATTTCATAAAGATAGCAGAGTGCATATATTGTATCTTATAGAATACGCTGTGCGAAATGCTCATTTACCCTTTCAGACCCAGTTGCCACCTTCATGACCCTGCTTGGGCCTAGTGATCCCCCCTTGTCATCTGCATTATGAGCTCCCCTGCCTCTGACTTCAGGAAGGGTACAACCAAAGAGAGGTGCCAACAGAAGATCTGGATGGAGCGGGGAAACCAGCTTGTGTATTTCTTTCCCAGGCTTCTTCTCTCCTATTTTGTTGTTGGCTGGCTTCTTTTCCCTCAGGCCATGACCTCTGACTGTAGCCCTCTCCAGTGCTATTCTCTGGACTCAGGTAGTACCTCTACCTGGTCCTTCAGACCTCAGGATGGTAACAGTTCTCGGTTCATCAATAAACTCTCCTTCTGCCCTACTGCAACATCCCTGATTGGCCCCTCACCCCACCCACATCTTTATGGACAGTCCCTTTACTGAGTGCCCATCTCTTCCTGACAAGACTCTGATTGATACATATCCCACGAGATCTGGGGCCATATCCCATGAGAAAAACAAAACAAAACATTAGTTTGTCTGTATGACATGCACACCATGAAGGATAAATACAAATGATAAATTCATGTCACTTCAGGTATTTGGTAGCCAAAAAGGTCCAGATTTGAACAAGTTTTACAGTCAAATGAAATATAAAGCTGTCAGATTTAAGAGCTTGTTGGATTTCATAATTATAGATGTGGAATTGTGCACCTGGTAGAGTCTGTCAACATTGTTGGCATGCTGGGAACCACCAGGCTAGGGGTGATAGCCGGCCCAGCAGTAGGGGGGTGGGGGACCCTGGGAAAGAGTCTCCATCCAGGAACTGGGTTAAAAAATTGCCCCTGTGGACGAAGTGGACATTCAGGCACATTTGGGGTTTATTTGGAGTAGGGGAAACAGTAGAGGGAAAATTCTAGTTTCCTGTCTTGTGCTGTTCCGGATGTCACTACAGCACCCAGCCCTGGACTGAAAATGGGAGGCATGCGTGTCAGCACCACCTTTGCCAAACAGAACACAGGAGCACATTGCTGAACTGCAGCCCTGTGTCTTCACATGTAAAAGAATGAAAATAACCTGCATTTATTGAGTACTGACCATGTGCCTCATTCTGTTCTAGACACCAGAACCCCTACTCATGAAATGCTCACAGCAGCCTTCTAAGATACATGTTACTGTCAGCATCTTCATTTTATAGTTGAAGAAACTGGTTGTAACAACCTGGGCAAGGTTCTCCAAGCTAGGACATGGCAAAGCTGGATTCAAAGTCGGGCACTCTGGCTTCTCTGAATCCAGGCTCTTAAGTATTATATTTCTCTTTCATAAAAAGTTGGTTGAGTTTCAAAATACATTCCTCTTTTATAATGTAATTGAGTGGGTAGATTTACATTTCTTTGTGGCTGCTTCTCATATACTTATTTAGCATATTGAAGGAGAGGTATCATTAGCATATAATAATAATAATGACAATAGTAATAAATGAAAAAATTACATGTATTTTCAATATACAATGCTAAGTTCAGCATTTATACATATTTCATTAATGGCTAAAAGCAGTTCTACAACTGCTCTTGCAATGTGTTAACGGGTACTTCACTAGTATTTCATTCTGCCTTGTAAATTTGTCAGTGGATGCGCATAAATAAGTCATGGGAGATAGTGATATATGCAAACTACAAAGATTCTACACTTTCCAAATAAGCAGAGAAGGCAGAGTGGTGGACAGAAATGAGTCAGATAACGTTGAGTGTGATACGAATTTACCACCTACTGTCTGCGTTACCTTAATTTTTCTTTGTTTCAATGTCCTAATTTGAAAAGTGAGGAATCTCCTCAACTAGCTGTTGGAAAAGTAACATGAGATGGCATCCTTCAAACATGAGTCACAGGACTAAGTATTCCCTAGGTGTTCAACAAGTGGTGGCTCCCTTAGATCGTTTTCACTGTCCCATTGCCTGCCTTTTACCTCTGCCTTTCTAATTTAGCAGCATCATTTGAGTTCATCCCTCAAAAGCAACAACCTGACTTTAGGAATTCCAAAGGTATGTCATAACCTTTACTGAGCGATGAGTCAGACTCAATTCATATCATTATACTTACCTGGGAAAGCCTCACAAACTCTGATCCCCAGTTTCAGTGACATGACAGTGAGTACTATGAAGTATTTCAATAAATTCTACCATACTGGGAAAGGCAAGAACACAGAGGTTTATGCAAAACCTTAACACGGACAAAACAGAAGTGTCTCTTCTGGCCATAACTGCTTATCTGTCAAAACTGCTGCTAGGACAGTCCTTTAATACCAGAACAGAACCACAGCTGCAGGAGTGGTTCTGTTTTACACTTTCTTAGGGTTTGAGGTTCCATAGTCACTGGCTCTATGATGCTGAAAATGAGGGTACAGTTATTACTTACGTAGGGGACACATTAATTCTGTCAAAACTCCACCTTACATACATGCACCACTTCCCTAAAATTCTCTAGATTGGGTAAGCTGAGAGAGACTGAATGCAAAATTGTCCTTCATATAAAGAGGAAATACTCTAATGAGACAAATATTTTAAAGTGTTTAACAAGGTAATGTGTAAATCTTGAATGGCTACCCTGAAACAGTTTTCAAAACCTATTGGCACTAATGAAATTATACAGATTTATTTTCTGAATGCTCTCATTATGACACAGAACTTTTAGACTCCTCTGATTTTTCTATTGCTTTCTTAATCTCTATTTTTAAAGAGATAACAAGGTTTATTTTCTTCAGTAATTGTTTCGTGCTTTACAATCAATTTGGTAATCAGGTTAAGCAGACTATGTCACCATGAAAGCCTGTCAGCTAGGTCAAGACTTGTGTTATTTATGTGATGGGTGTAACTGAGTCATTTAAGTAACTTGATTTAGTGATATAAGTGAACTTCTACAAGGAAATTGAATCAGTATTGATTGGAAATGAATCACTACTAATAGATGCAGTAGAGTGGGGGAAGGGAATAGATCAGTCATAGACATGAAGCTTTGGCCTCTGAGGACTTGCATTAAGGAATACTTCCTGCAGTGCTTTGTTTTGCAATTATACAAGGGCTTTATTTATTCATCCATCCGTTCATCTACTTCATCATCATTTGCTAAGTGCCAGGAATATATAAATTAATAAGAATCTAAAAGCACAGGCTCTGCAGGAGGTGGAAGTAGAGAGTTGAAGTAGGAGGTCATCAAAAATCACCTCCCAGAGGAGGTAATACTATAAGCGGTCTTAAATGATGAATAAGAACTAACTAGCTCAGGAGAAGGTATGGGCATTTGGTGAGTGATGAGGAGAAGGGCAGCCATGAGAGATATACTAGGCTGAAAAAAAAGGCTCAAAGAAACAAGTGGCATGGACAGGGAAGCACCTTCAGTTTAGCTTTGCTGGAGAATAAAATGTAAAGGAGAGAATGCTGGAGATGAAGCTAGAGCAAAAGAGGGGGATGTGAATGCTGTGTGAAGACTTCAAACTTTATCAAGTGCGGATGGGAAGTCCGCTGTACGTTTCAAACAGCATCGTTCTGGGATCTACTTGTGCTTTCAGATGGTTCTCCCTGAGCTTTGCATAACCCGGTTCACTCAGCTCTTCTGACCTACCTCCCTATGCTTCCCAACTTCTTTTGGAGAAGAGTATAGTCTGGAGCCTGGGGAAGAAGAAAGCCAATTATAAACGGCCAGTTGCTACACCCCAAATAGAATCCTAAGACAAAGTTCAAGATGGATTTTAAATAGTTGTTGAGGCTGACCAGACGTACTGACCCGTTTGAAATAGTGCCTATGGTCAGCCTACTGACACCCTGAATTTAGCCCAGTGAAACTAGATCATACATACTATTTGAAATGGGACAGTGCCGTTTTTTACTGTTCCATTTGAAACAGGACGCCTGGCCAGCCTATGCTGAGAAGATGTTTAGCTTACAGAATTACATAAGTGAATCTGAGGGGAAGATGAGAAAGGATGCTATCAACCCTGTCTCTCTGTCCCTAGCTCATTATTAGAGATCAGTTAACTTCTTTGTTAACAGTCATCCCTGGCAGTACAGACCACCCAACATGGAAAGTGGAGGGAGAAGCTTGTTAGGTTTCCACTCAGTTGATGAGGGAAGAACACAACAGTGAGATGCTTGGGGCAAAATGTGGCATGAGGGCCTACCAGTGAGGAAGGAAGAATTCTTATAAGAATTCTTTAGTTGGAAACCACAAAACCATTTTTTTTAATATTTATTTTCATTGTTTTTGACAGAGAGAGAAAGAGAGAGAGGAGAGAGAGAGAGAGAGATACAGAGACAGAGACAGAGAGAAGGGGGATGGCCCAGAATAGTCTCCATAGTTTCACATCATTGGTTTTTCCACATAGTTCCATTCCACATGTGGGCGGGGCTGCACAGGGCAGGAACTGGGCCGGGTCTCTCCCCGGTGAGAACTGAACTGGGGGCACTCCCCAGTTCAGCCTATGGGTCCGCATGAGCCAGGGCTGGGGCCAGGGCCAGGATTCGATCTTCGGTCCCTGGGGCTGCAAGGTGAGCGCTTAACCCACTGAGCCATCCCGGCTTCCCCCCACAAAGCCATTTCTGATTCTGAAACAAGGAAGAATGTTTTAGAAAGATTTGGGTCTACCACAGGATTGAAGGTCAAAGCTGAAGAATAGGGCTTGGAGCAGGACTGAGAACACAATCTTACCAGGATGCTTCTTATATAATTCACCAGCTCTGTGTCCTATCCTTACTCCCTGCATCTTAGGACACAGAGCACCAGAATACTGCATCAGACTGACTGTGCTCAGGCTGCAGGCTCGTCGTCCATTTGAGAGTCCCTGGGTGTTACAAGAAATGGTTTGGCTGATGTGCCTTCACTGACCCCCTTGCCTTCTGTAATAGTAAGGTAGGCCCCAAGATCACACACCATGTTGGGGAGAAGTCCCCAAATTGACATAATTGACAACTGAGTGCTGTTAGGTAGCAAGAGTGACTGCCAAAACACCAACAAATGATCTGTGTTCACTTGAATAAGGTTTGGTGAAGTCTCAAGGCTGGGGTGGCCTGAAGGCACTGGCCAAGAGGCACACTTGAGTCATGGATAGTAAAGATATCCAGGAACTTAGAGGGGTAGGGGTCTTACAGAGAGTGACACAAAGAAGGGATGCCCAGAGAAAGAATACTTACTTACCCACTTGGCAATTTTGCCTCCATGTGGCCCTGCTTAAGGAGGGTCTGAAGTTTACAGATCAAATGGATTTGTGATTTTGCGATGAAAATAGGAAAGTTCAAATCCATATTGACGAATCAGTTCTCAAGTATGGCTCAGACTACATCATTCAGATAAGACTTGTAAGACCTACACTGAGTCTCCTGGGTCTGGAGAAGTATGACTAAAAGTATAATTTTGAAGTAAGTTTATGCAGGGGATGCTGGGATAGCTCAGTGTTGAGTGCTTGCCTTGCAATTGTGAGGTCTGGGGTTCAATTCCTGGCCCTGGCTCAATCAAACCCCACATGCTGGACTGTGGTGCAACTGGTAACAGCTGGGATGGCTCAGCAGTGAAGGTTTTCACCTCTCATGCAGAAAGTTCCCTTGCAGGAGGCCCCTACTCCACACAGCCCCACAGCCACCTGTGTGGAATGAAGCCATATCACAACTAAGGATATACAACTATGGAGATTGCTCTGCCCAGCCCCTCACCCCCCTCTCGCTCTTGCTCTCTCTCTTTCTCTTCTCTTTCAAACAATAAAATAAATCTTAAAAAAAAATAAAAACTAAATGAAGTAAGTTTGTGGAGTGTGTGGTTAAAATGGCATGGTGGAAAGAAGGCAGGGTTTGAAGCAACACAGAGATACAAGTAAACTTCTTTTCATCCATTTAGTGTCATAGGACTATGAGCCTTTGCTTAATATATCTGGGATCTAATTTTTCTCATCTGTAAAAAGAAATGATAATATCTACCATACAGAGTGGTTGGTCAGGATTTAGAAAAGATAACTTGTGAAATCACTGTGTATATATTTTTGAATAAACATATGTTCCTTTTATTATGCTATGCTTACAAAAAATTACTTTACCTTCTTCTTTGATAGTGATACTTATTTGATGTTCCAAGGGAATTCAATAAACTTGAGCCATCATCATTAGCCTGTTAACAAAGAGATTTCAATATACTCCAAAGACTATATTTATACAGAAAGGGTCATGATTGTGTTAACAGAGCAGCCATGCTTTGAAGCCGAGTTGGCATACGTAGATAGCAGGAAATTGATGTTTGCTTGTCAGCTGAAACATTATTCAATGGTGTACCTAGTTATTACTGATTATTATCCAGCTCAAAAAAGTCACAGAAGGCCTGGATGCCTTGGCGTCACAGGACACTGGCATGCCCCTGAAAAGGAAGTCTTGACTCACAGCAATGGCATTCCAGATCAGTCGTTTCTGGTTGGTGTCTCAGAGGCTGCTAGCTCACTTAGAATGCATCTGGTTCAGAAAACTCTTAAACAACTATTTAATAAATAAGGAGGCCTCTTCCACTCAATCCTCAGTATTTGTATCTGCAAACGTAAAGTGAAACTACAGGGCGACTACCATACTGTCTTTTCTCAAAACATGGGAGCACTGGAAAGTCCTAGGAGAGCGGTGCCAATGGGCCTCAGAACTAAACAATAGGATGCTCCTGGCGCTGTGCCATGCAGCCCTGTTAGATGGCTTTAAAGACAAGAGTGGAAGGCTAAATTAAACAATAGTAGTTGCAGTAAAACTTGTGTTAGAGGGCAACAATTCTGATTTCTGCTTTTTCACTTGCTAGCCACGATGTACATATGTATGTATTTATGTATGTACGCATGTACGTACGTACGTATTTCTTCCTGATCCCTTCCTTTGGGGCATCACCCTGAAAGCCTTCTTAAGCCATGGGGTTTGAAGTGAGCACACCCAGCCCTCTTGCCTCAGTGCTTGTCAGTTGACTCAGGTCTGGGTATTTAACCAAACCTGAGCCACCATGATAGCCCCTTTGCTAGATATTCCTAACAAGAACTTTTTCTTTCTCTGTAAGGACAAGGCAGCCCTGCAGATTCAGCCACCTTGCTACACAAAGCTCGTCTGCTATATCTTGAAGCCAAGAAGAAGCAAGCTGAGATGCTGGGGAACTTCCTAATAATGTCATTTGAACCTCTTTTCTAAGACATGTCAGAAGCAAATACTACCACTTCTTCTTTTGCTGCTTAGGCTAATGTGAGTTGGGTTCTTATTACTTGCAACCACAATAACAATAGCCAGCACTCACATGTCATTTACTAGGTGCCACATGTTGTTTTAAGCACTTGACTTCTGTAACCCTTAGAACCACCCCATGAGGTAGGTCCATTATCATCTTCTTCACTTTGCAGAGGAGAAATGGGAACCCAGAGAGGTTAACTCATCCCAGGTCAGAGACCTCAAAAGAAGCATAGGTGGGATTTGGCATCAGGGTCCATAAACTTAGCAGCTACACCACGCTGCTCTTAATCATACAGACTTATCTTGTGAACCTGGGCACGTAACTCTATGTGCCTCTACCTCATTAGAGTAGGCTTTTAGTAAATGTAGTGACTGCAGTATTTGTAATTATTTCATTACTTCATTCCATTTCCTTCATTCTGAAGGAAATGGAATGAAATAATGTCCTTCATTTGTGGGTGGGAATGAATGAGTTTATGTTTACAAACAGATTTGAGGAGTTGAGATGAAAGCTGGATTCTAAGCATCTTGATCCTCTGTTCCCTAAAAACAAGTGGCAGTTTTGTTCCTTTCCACAAAGAATGAACTTGATTGTATCTGTCCCCATCACCATCACATGTAGAAATAAACAGTCACTTGAGGCCTGGATGTTTTTAAAAAATGTTCTCTCAAAGTAAATGAAAAGAGACTGAAGATGATGTGACACTTGAGAAAGAATTATATCCTTAGCTACAGTGCTTCAAAGAATTTAGAATTCTTTTGTTCTGAATTCATTTCAATTGCTAATGGTGGAAAGAAGGTATTTCTTAAATTAGATGAATTCCTGCTATCTGCAAATCACAAATCTGATCCAAAAGCAATGTAATTCTAAAGGTAATTGGATTAGTAGCAATTTACCTTCAGGTAACTGCTATCATTTAGAGCAGGGGTGGCCAACAAGTTGATCGCGGTCAACCGGTTGATCGCCGAGCCCAATTTTGGTCAATCATTGATCCCTCGCAATGTCTGAGGTGGAATTCCGTGTACCATGGACTTTGAAGTGATTGTAGAAGACAAAACTTTCTAGCAATAGTTTAATGCATTCTGGGAATTTGCCAAGGTCATAAATTCCTAGAATTCTGACAGCCTGACACTGTGGTCTCTGCCCACCCAGACAATACATTTTGACTTATGTTACACTTGTCACCGGACGCAATGCGTGAATGCAACAGTTATGACTCGACTCATCGAAGAACACAGTCAGTTAGCTTGAATATTTGGTAGTGTCATATGGTAGCTTCTTTTCTTTTGTATTAACAGTATTATTATGAATCAATATTATTTATCCTCGGTGACCACGTTGAGTTTCAATTTTTCTTCTGTTTAAAATGTAAGTAACTTTTCTTTGTTTTAAATTAAATTGCTTTTCTTACATATCTATTTACTTGATAAGTGAGCATTCTCAGCAACAGATCTCTAAACTGCGGTCATTACACTGAGAGAAAAATAAGGGACAGTATTACAAATATATTAGGAATAACAATAATTCTATTTAAATTAAGAAGTCTGTATTGTAAACTGTAATAAATAGATTGTAACTTTAACATACTTCTTGTAAATTTGAATATATCTATATTAGATTTTAATATACTTGTATTGTTGTCCCCGATCGTAATATGCAGTATTGTTATTATTTCTCTCAATGTAACGGAGATAATTGCTGCAGTTCATGAGTTTTTGAATTTTCTAGGAAAATATTTAATTCAATATTTATTCTTTAAATTGTCATA
>PVKE010017533.1:0-30632 GCA_004027555.1 Craseonycteris thonglongyai
TCCTGTCCCCAAACTGCTCCTTCTCCCTCCCTCTCCCGCTCTCCCCTTTTTCCTCTAACCTTTGTGTGTTGTTCTGCGTTGTGTGGTTCTCTCAGTTGAGGGTGCTTCTCAGGGTTTCCCCTGTGGGTTCCTTTTTGTTTGTAAGTCCCTTCCCAGGTAGATGTCTGGGTTCTCCTCTCATGCCGCCATCTTGCTCCGCTATATTGTTTTTAAAAAAGTTAAATGCTTGAGAGAAAAAAATGGGAATCCAAGATCTAGAATATTCTACTTGTTTTCTTTTTAAGACTTAGTAGAATAATATGACAGCAAAACATATTCATTTTCAGAAAGCATATCTTTAAATGTGATAGTGGGTAGGTAGTGTTAAAGGAGCTATAATGTGTTATGGACTGTATGCTTGTGTCCTTTCCCACGAAATTCATATGTTAAATTCTAAATTCCAGTGTGATGGTTTTTGGAGGTGAAACCTTTGGGTGTTAATTATGAAAGCAAAGCTGTCATAACATAATTAATGTCTTTATAAAAGAGCCCACAGAGAGTTCCCTTTCCTTTTCCCATTCCATCATGTGAGGACACATGGAAAAGAGGACTATCAATCAGGTAATGGGTTCTTACCAGACACTTGATGTTAGACCTTCCAGACTCCAGAAACGTTAGAAATAATTTCTGTTGTTTTTAAGCCATTCAGTCTATGGTATTCTGTTATAGTGACCTGAAGACTAAGGTGACATGCATTTGAAATATCAGAATTATAATTTTATTAGTAAGTATGGGTTCTCTTTACATTATAAGAAAATACCTATTACAGGTGAGCATTTCATGTTCTCATAATACGACCTTATGAGGTATGATAAAAAAAAATACAGTGAATGTTTAAATTTAAAAAATTGATTACAGCAAAAGACACATTGCCATTAATTCCCCTCAAAATACTCCCCCTCACTTCAAACATACTTATCCCATCATTCCATTTTCTGAAGCAGTTTTGGAAGTCCTCTTTTGTGAGTATTTTTAGTTGCACTGTAATGGCTGCCTCAAAATCCTGAATTGATTCACATCACACATTGCTTCTGATACAGTGAATTCTGTCAAATAAAAACATTATGGTGTGTTCTCATTAACTTTATTCACTGGATCTGGCACCATGCAACTTCAGGCTCTTACCCAAAGTTAAATGATCATGAAAGGTAAATGTTGGCAACATGTCTTTTACTGTAATACATTTTTTTCATCTTTACTGAAATTTATTTCTTTTTATTTTATTTAATTGTTAAATTTATTTGGGTGACATTGGTTGGTAAAAATTACGTGGGTTCCAGGTGTACAATTCTACATTACATCATCTATGTGTTGCATTATGTGCTCACCACCCAGAGTTAGCTCTCTTTCCATCACCATATATTTGATGCCCCTTCCCTGCTCCCCTAGCCCACTTTACTCTCCCAATCACCTCCCATTTTACTCTCAGGTAACTACTAAGCTATTAATTGTGTCCATGAGTTTTTGTTTCTTTGTTACTTTCAGCTTTATATTCCACCTATAAGTGAAATCATATGTTTCTTGATTCTTTCAGTCTGACTTATTTTGCTGAATATGTTGATTTCAAGTTCTAGAGGGTGGTGTTAGAGGAGGGCTTAAAACCTCCTGGAAAGAACAACAAATTAAACAACTAAATTCCAAACAGAGAATCCCTAAGCAACACACAGCCTCAGCTGAGAGACCCACTCAGGGCAAGAAAATACTTAAAGCTAGAGAATGGGAGGTGAGTGAGAGAGAAGGTAAGGAAGCAGTGTGGAGATATGCTATAGAGCATGCCCTGACCCAGAGGTCTACCTGGTAACCCACATAGGGACTGGCAGAGAAGAGATTAAGGTGGGAGTGCAGGAGCATGGGTCCTGGTGCAGAACAACTCTGGGGCTGGATGGAGACCTAGAATAGACAAAGGTGAAGGTACAAGTTGCCAGAACTCAGGGCAGACAACTGTAATACATTTTTTAAACTCACACATCCACCATATCTTATTTTTATCACAAGTCAGAAAAGATGTCTTGTTTTACAATGTAGGGAGTTAAAATTCAGTAGTGTAGTAAATGAGAAGTAAATCAAGAATTAGAATCCAGGGATCTTATTTTCCAAAGCCTACTTATTTTCTCAATATTGTCTGTTAAGTTTTTCCTTTTACAGTAGGTTTTTAACATATGTGAGAGCAAAAGTAGAATTCTTATCAGGTATGAAAAATATACCGGTAGTCTTATAATAGCACATTTAACAGTTTGGTGTTTCACACATGAACAAATAACCTTGAGGTTCTCTAATACCCCCCCTTTTTTTTTTTCAGATTCTGATATATCTGGCTTACATAAACATCTTTAGGGGAAGCCGGGATGGCTCAGTGAGTTAAGCGCTCACTTTGCAGTGCCGGGGGCCGGCCCCGGCCCGTGTGGACCCATGTGCTGAACTGGGAAGCTCCCCCAGTTCAGTTCTCTCTCTGTCTCTGCCTCTGTATCTCTCTCTCTCTCTCTCTGTCAAAAACAAAACAAACAAACAAAAAATAACACATCTTTAGTTTCTTTTTTGTGTAAAGGATTTTACCGCTAATTAGCTATCAGGAAACAACATCAATAGCAGGAATAATGTAGAAAATTAATAGAACTCATGAAGTTTGATCTCTAATCTTTGTCTTCTAACTTTGTTGTAGAATTTATTATTAATTTTAAAGAGACATTGTGAATCTTCCAGAAAAAGGAGAGTGAGAACATTTAACAACTGATACTTTTCCTAAGAAATTACTCATTGATATTAGAGTTTTTCCCACTTGTTGGAAGAACATTAATAAAAAAGTCAGATGACTTTATAAACATGACATAATACAGAAAATCTACATTATTTATAGTAATATTTTGATTTAGGTCTTATCAAAATGGATGGAGCAAAATGTGTCCTCCGTGAAGTGCCTGGCACATGGCATGGCCTCTATCTGCTTGTAGAATTTGCTTTCAATTAATCAATAGAAATATTAAGTCAGCATAGCAAAGGTAATGTGAAGGATTAGATCTTTCTTTGTGATAAGAATCTTTAGCAAAATGTGTAGCTTCTCTTGCATTACTGGAAGCACCATGATTTTCATTTAATTACCCAATATTCTGATGCAGCTCATGAAGATTTTGTGGCATTAATATTTTTCTCCCAAGTTTAATTTTCTATATGTGCACTTAGATATTAAGATTGTTCTTGGTCAGCAATAATTTTAATAAAATTAAATAAAAATAGTTATATATAAATAAAGAATGAATGAAGATTTGTTTTCTTATTTATGAAGAATGTTATTACTTGTCTTGTGACAACTAAATAAATAACTACTATAAGGCAAATCAGTATGCTTGATATTAGGGCAGGGACTGTATTTTCTAAGCATTTGCTGAACACATAATACCAATATGAATGCTCATAAAATGTCTAATTCCCACTGGGTGTGCTAAAAGGGAAGGCTCATTTATCTTTTCTTAATCTTATGTATTTTAATATTATATAAATCTGAATCTAATCAGAAGATAAAACCACAAAGTAATTTGAGCAGGAAAAGTTTTAAAAATTAACAGGGGATTGACGAAACAAGGAATTGGCTTGTAAGAATTAAAAATATCTGTAACAAATTTGGAACTATAAGAAACAGTCATTACCCAAAGGTTCAGATAAGGTGTCCATGGTAATCTCCCTGCCACAAAACCTGAAACACAAAGAAGTTGTGGTGGAAAGTGCAGAAAATTTGTCCTTCAGAACTTGCCAGAATTATCTTTGTTGATATCGGGGGAAAGCTATTCATTGGGAGATGTTTCTTCAGAGGTGTTCTGCTATGCAGCCACCCATAGGGTATACTGAGAAAGCTGCGGGTCCCTGTGTTGCTGATTAGTACGCTACAGAAACCTAGTCCTGGGGAAGCCATCTGTTTTTGAAATGTAGGTTTTATTACTCAGGTAAGGTGAGGTCAACAGATCAGGAGATCGTTGCCATTGAAAAGATAGTTTGTTATATTCATATATCTCAAAAGGAAGAAATATACTATGAGGGGCCACATGGGGAGGTACCAGTGTCTGTTAAAAAGCATAGAGATTGAAGGAAAACCATTGGCAAGAGCCTTTATTGTGGTTTCCACAGGAAGAAAAACACAAGGCATGGTTATCAGACTCATGACTGGCCATTTAGAACAATTTTTTTTATGCTCTTGGGCATAGGGGCTGTTCCTAGTGGTATGCTACTAGGCCCTGGGATGATTAAGGCAAGTGGATGGTGGCCCAGAGGGTGAGAGCCTGATAAACAAGCTGATTGGGGATATGATCTATGGATTGATTGGTATGCACATGAAAATAACTTTTGCAGGTTGTTCTCTCTCTATTAGAGTAAGCTAACCCTGGGAGGGGCAGTTCCTCCAGGGTCAGCAAGATCTCCATGTCAAAGCACCAATGTAGAAAAATGAAAGGCATCCTTCATACACAACCCCCACTGTAGAAGCTGGGCACTAAGGAAGCAGCATTCACTGTTAGAATCAGATGCTGAAGAAGCTTACCGCACTGGGGTGACCAGGCATTGGAGAAGTTGTGCACTGTAAAAGTCTTCCAACAGAGCACAGTAGAAAACACCAACCCATGGTATCTTTCCAGTCCCCCTCCCCACAGTGACAAAGTTTAACAAGCTTATTAAAGCTGGTAAAAATAAAAAAATTTAAGGGCCCATCCACATTATATAGAACAGGTAGGTAATGAAATGTGGGTTTGGAGTTAAGAGGCAATATAGTTCTACATTCAATTGTTGATTTTGATATTTGAATGTCTCTACTCAAGTTAATGCACTGCTTTTGGAACCATTTTCAGTAAATCAAAGTGGAGTTAGAATGGCCCTTTGGATTTGTCCCAAGTTGGGCTGAGATAGTTGGTTCTTCATATCCCGGTGTTGATCTATTATTGGATATAATTACCCAAAAGGGTCAAAACTGAGGCAGTGCCTGCCATACAACAGGTGTTAGAAAAATGTTTAACTTAAAAATTGAAAGAACGGTTTGCACAAAATCCCAAGTAGGTCATTGGAAGAGATAGTAGGTGGGTCTATTCCTCATACTACTATTTTGTTCCTGATTCATCTATTCTTACTATTGGGAGTTGGGGGCCTCAATAACCTCTTTAACTTAAAGTGTATACTCCTTTATTGCATCTTAGAGGATGATCCTCTATTTTTATAATGTATCATTTTCAAACTATTCAACTAAGAATTTAATAGAATGTACCACTACTTTATCAGGTCAGTGGCTTTTGAATGGTGTGGAATGTGATATGATCCTTCTCATGGTCTCACTCTGGAATTATTGCTCTAAAATGTGTCCCTTGCTCTGATGTCAGATTTGTATAAAGTCCCATGCAAGTGAATCCTACAGGCAAGAAAGACAAAAATGTATCAAATACTTATCTATTGCTGTCAGAGTTAATTTCTGCTTATTCTTTCTAGGGTAGAAGATGGCTAATGTAGTCAATTTGCCATTCACTGTCCATTTGTATAATACTTAAGAAAGTGTGCTATATAAGGAAATCAACATTATTGTCTGTTTCTGGAAGGTTGAATTATGGAGCCTATATATAAGTTCCATCTTCACCTCCATGGCTACTTTACTCAGGTGCCAATTGTGCTAGCACTAGAGTAATCATTGACAAAGGCTTGATTAGTTACAACCAAACAAATCATTTTGTCTGGTGAGTTGATTGGTGCCTCTTCTCTGGTGGATGCTCTATGGGTATGGGTATGAGTGTGTGAAGATCTTTCTGCTTCATTCCCACTTTATTACGTACCTTTATATGTCTCTATCTCAGAACTTCTCATCTCTGATTTGTTCTTTCTCCAAGGCCCCTGATCAGCCCAGCAAGCCATTGGCCTTGCTTATAATTTCATGCATAATTTAATCTAGAGACCAGAACTTCTCATCTCTGATTTGTTCTTTCTCTGAGGCCCCTGATCAGCCCAGCAAGCCATTGGCCTTGCTTGTAATTTCATGCATAATTTAATCTAGAGACACTTTTATTTCACACAAAGTAAACAACCAAGTGCATTGCCCAAAGCTCTGTCCATTGAGAGGATCCCAAACTGCTTTACATTCTTGAAGTACATTTGAATATACTAGTTTATAAGCACCCAGAAATAAATCTATTTAAAGTTTAGACTAGATAAATTAGAGAACTTTCTCTTGTTGTGAGCCTCATGATTTTGTAATTCAGTGTTATTTAGAGTGAGTCCCGTTGGGTTCTGATTTTAGTCAATTAACTCACCAAACAGTTTAAATCAATCGTAATCCTAGATGTTAGCACACTGAATCATATCCTTGCTGAGGGCACCCATATCAATAAATCTAGTCCAATTTAAAATGAGAGTCTTCTGTATTCATTCAGACTTCTTCAGAATTAAGTTCTACCCATGTATCACCAGCATTTGTTAGTATAAACTTGAGATTATTTGTAGAAATAAGCATAAAGTTATTGCCCAGGCTAAGTCAGCTTGCAATTCTGGATGGTCCTGACATAGTAGTTCTCAGTCAGGGACAATTATACCCATACTCTTATCCTCAGGATTGGTAATCTCTGGAGACATTTTTGGTTGTCATACTAGAGAGATGCTGGTGCTATCTACTGGAAAGAAGTCAGGGATGCTGCTAAACATCTTATAAGACACATGATAGCCTTCAGACACACAGACAAAATTTTTTGGCCCAAACACCAGTAGTGCTGATGTTGAGAAATTTGCTAAACCCAGAGAAGTGGTCATGTTGGAGTAGAGAACACTCACTATGGGAGGGGCCAGAGGATATACCTTTACCAAAAGATAGCTAAGTGATAACTCCGTAAGTCAGGAATGACATACAGAGAAACCATTACAGAACTAGGCTCACTGATAGCAGTGGGGATGATAGAACTAACTGAATGGTTATTACCCAGTCTTTAAATGTATAATTAGAATAGAATATAAATGGTAGTTGGAATAACCTTACACTGGGTCTGTGGAGTAAGTTATTATTTTTCTGTATTTCATAGACATCTAATTCTCTTTACAGATCACTTTACTCTCCTGCAACACCTAGATGATTAATAGAGAATAAAATGTTCCCGATGAGAGAAAGACCAATATTCACCAACTATTCTAGGAATAAAAATAACTAGAATTCCCCACTAAAAATTTTAAAAAGATTACCTTCAATTAGCAGGAATTAACAGTTATGTAGCTTCATCATTTTTCCTTGTTCATAGTGATGGGTTTCTCATTTAGATGAATTCAAAAAAACTAAAACTTACTTTGTTTTAGGTGCAATTTTTGTCAAATAGCACAATAAAATAATAACAGACACAGCAATAACTAAAATAAACCTAGGCTCTGCGTAGTCATCTGAATACTAAACATGTGATATTATTACTTTGCTTTTTTTGCTTAGGTACAAACTGAAAACACAAGCATATAACCTAATACAAATTACTTAGCTTCCAGCTAGAGAGTTAAGAGTTCAGAATTTTACAGGTTAAAAGTGGTATTAGAGTTTTATTTTACAAATAAAGAAATTGAGTCTCAGGAAACTGCAGTAACTTTCCAAAGTCAGACAGTGTTTTAGTTGGCTGTAACTAAGATTTCTGTATTCCAATTTAATGTTATTTACATCAAATAAGAAAATGATAATACCGTGGATGGTCAAAATAACTTGAGGTAATTAAAAATCATGTTATGTAATTCTATTTAAAACAAACTGTTGGGGAAGCTGGGATGGCTCAGTGGGTTAAGTGCTCACTTTGCTGTGCCAGGGATCCAGGATCGAATCCCAGCCCTTGCGGACCCATATGCTGAACTGGGGAGTGCCCCCAGCTCAGTTCTCTCTCTGTCTCTGTATATATATATCTTTGTCTCTCTTTCTCTCTCTCTCTCTCTCTCTCTCTCGCTCTCTCTGTCAAAAGCAATAATAAATAAATAAATAGATAAATAAATAAATAAATAAATAATAAAATGAACTGTTTTAAATATTGAATATGTAATATGCTTTATTAGCTTAAATACTTTGTTTGACATTCTTAAAAGACACCTTTTGTTTCTAACGTGATTTTCAATATTGAGTAGAAGACCATGAAAATCCAGGCCTGAGAAAATGCCCATCTAGGCTTTATTTTTATCATGTTGGATAACGTACACGGTCTTGATAAGTCACTTTGTTCTTTGTGCTTCTGTTTCTACACTAATAACACAGCCTTTGTTCTCTACTCATCACAGTGGGGTACAAGTAGATAAAAGGACAAGAAAGTTGTTGTTATGGGAAAGACAGTGATGAGAAATAGAGGTTTTACATAGAATTTTTTCTGGTGCATAATTTAAGAGTAGCAGTATTAGGCTTAATAGTAACTGAGTAGGTTTGAGAGAGATACTTGGCAGAGAAGATGAGATAAAGGAAGAATAGAGACAATAGAGTGTGCTTATTCCTCTGTTTTAAAGGTTTATGATATATATTTTTTCCTATTTATAAAGTAGAAATAATTAATTTTTTCATGCAGCCATTTGTTCTAAGGTTTTTGATTCTCATATAATTCATGAAAGACAAAAAATTATTCCCTGTACTATACAGTAAAAAAAAAATGATGTGAATGTTAAAAATATATATATGCTAGTCAAAATCAGACTTCATGCTCTAAATTTGAATCCTAAAATATAAATAAAATATTCTCATTTTTATCATAAACCTTTTACTAATACCATCCAAAATATTGCAAAATGGGACTTCAAATGGTATGTAGAACCTGAAAAAGCTTGTGATTTCACTGAATGAAAGGTTGTGTGTTTAAAGCTATTTTTATTTAGCTAATGTAGTTTTCCCTTGTTTTGTACATCTCATTAGTAAAATATTAGCTGTAAATTTCTTCCTAGTTTTGTTGTGTTTCGTTATATTTTGATAAATATTTATCATTTTTAGAACTGAGGATATAGATATTCATTCAACTGCTATTTATTGAACAACTTCAAATCGCAAAACTTATTGCTAAGGATCAGAAGGGAAGTTTACATGATCATTGAGAAGTTTACAGAGATAAACAATAAAATTAAATCAAATGTGTGACCAGTTTAGCAGCCTGATCCATGCAATTAAGTGGCTGAATGGGAACTCAAAAGTATTTACTGTGTTTTGAATTTTAAATAACCAATTGCTTTATCTTAAGAAAATATTTCACTCAAATTATTCAAAAGCAGTGTAACAAAGTTTTACTGAAAAACTGCTGTATTTTTAATTTTCTCATATGATGTAAATCCTGAATATTTATCCAGTTCTTAAAACATTTATCTCATTCCTCAAATAAATTAATTAAAAATCTCTTCATTCACGTTTCATATTTATATGGAAAGATTTATTAGTTTAGGAAATGCTGGAATAGCTCGGCAGGTTGAGTACTTGCCTCGGAATCACAAGGTCTGGGTTGTGATTCCCGCCCCTGGCCCATGCAAACCCATATGCTGAACTGCTGTGCAACTGGCAACCACTGGGATGGCAGCGAAAGTTTTTGCCTCCTATGTGGGAGGCCTCCAGTTTGGTTCCCGCTTCTCGGGGCCCCACATTCAACTGTTTGGAATGAAACCATGTACCAACTATAGAGACTGCTCTGGGTCCTTCCCTCTTCTCTCCCTCTTTCTCTCCCTCTTTCTCTCAAAAACAGTAAAATAAAATAAAATAAAGATTTATTAGTTTACAAAATACTTGTGTGATTTTTTACTTATCCTATTGTTACTGATTTAATTTTACTATGGTGGAAGAAGATATTTTGGGAGATTCAAATCTCAAGCATATTGCAACATTTTGTGATTGAACATATTTACTTTAAGGAACAGTTCATGTGCACGTGAAACATGTTTATTCTGCAACTTAGGGATACAGTCACAGTGGTTGATAGTATTGTTAAAATATAATCCTTCCTTCTTCCCTCCCTCCATTTATCCCTCCCACCAAATTTCTTAGTTGAACAGTTTTCTCCAAGATAGATGTTAAAATCTCCAAATATGATTTTAGATTTGTAATTTTTGCTTTTAATCTTTCAAATATTGCTTTATCCTTGTGGAAAATGAATACTTCCATCATTTTACATTCAATCTCTCTGTGTCTTTTTGTATTTCAACACATCATTTGCAGTCAGAAAATAAGTGAGTCTTTTTTTTTTCCCCCTTTAATCTTTGGTCTTACTGTTTCATCCAGTCCAACAATCTCTGCCTATTAATAGATGTTTAGTCTATTTCTATTTAGTGTACTTCTTGATATGTTTCAATTTTAGATTTACTCCATTTTACTATTTATTTGTATTTGTCCAACTTGTTTTGGGTAAATCTGTTATTCTTAGTATTATATTTTAATATCTCAAATGACTTTAATACTGTAACTTTGCATGTTATAGGTAGTTACTCTAGACTCTAGAGAATATAGTCTCCTTAAAGTTGACATTAAACCACATCACATTATCTGTAGACATGTACAACAGTATTGTGCTGGGAAAGGTTAACATAGCAGGTCTTACTACTATTCTTCGAAAGGTCTGCTTACAAGTTTAGCACTGGCGGGTTTCCATAAACTTAATGTTTCAGATGGTTTCCCCCATTAACTAAGAGTGGAACCCTGTATCTAAAGTATTTGCTCAAGACATACAGTTTATGTTGGACACTTGCTTTTTTTCTGGGAATCTGGAATTTGAGTGCATGCTAGGCTGGGGGTCCTTACCTGATCATCTTCCAGTAAAAACCCCAGGCACTGAGGCTCTAATGAGTGTCCCTGGTGGGTAGCATCTTATGCATATTATTATAATTTATTGCTGGGGAATTAAATGTCTCATGTGTGACTCCACTGGAAGAGGACCCAGGGAAGCTTATGTCTAGTTTCCTTCAGACATTGCCCCACCCACCTTATCTCTTTGCTGAACTTTGTGTTCCCTAACTGAAATAAGTTGTAGCCATGAATACAACTATGTGCTGAGTCTTATGAGACCACCTAGAAACTCATTAAACCTGTGAGTGATCTTGGGACTGCTAAAATATGAACAGAACCATTTACCCACTGCTATCCTTTGTGTCTTCTGTGTTGTTATTGGAATATATTTTATAACACTGTAAGTTATAAGCCCCATTATACGATGTCATAAATTTCTGTATTATAGTCAGTTGACTTTTAAGTTACTACATATATATATATATATATAAACATTTTATATATAAAATAACATAATATATATATATATATATATATATATATATAAACATTTTATATTTCCTCACATAAACCCATTTTTGGTGCTCCTTATTTCTTCCTATAGATTTTCTATTTATGCAAATTCTTTTAGAAAAAAAAACTCCTTTTAGTACATCTTGTACTGCAGATCTATTGGCAATAAATTCTCTCAGCATTTGTTTATCTAAAGCCGTCTTTATATTGCTCCTATATCTTTATTTTTTTATTTTTATAGAGATTTATTTTATTGTTTGAGAGAAGGTGAGAAAGAAACAGAGAGACAGAGAGAAGAGAGGAGGTCCTAGAGCAGTCTCCATAGTTATAAGTCATTAGCTGTGACATAGTTTCACTTTCCACAAGTGGGTGTGGGGCTGTGCAAGATGGAAACAGAACTGGGGGCCTCCCACGTGGGAGGTGAGAACCTTCACCACCATCTGGGGAATTACCAGTTGTGCTGCAGCTCGGCATATGGGTTTGTATAAGGTGGGTCCAGGATTTGATCCCTGGATCTCACGGCTACAGGGAAAATGCTCAGCCTCTTGAACTATCCTGGCATTTCCTCTTGCTTTTATTTTTGAAGTCTGTATTTTTGGCCATGTGTAGGCATTGAGTGTCTGTTCTATAAACTTACGGGTTTGAGAAAAATTTGAAAGAAATTTTCTTAAATGCCTGAATACCCCACCCAAAAAAACCTCATGAAATCAACAACAAAACTAGCACACAGCTTTCCCAGTCTTTAAGAATTGGCTCTTTAATGCATGCCCAGGGACTTTATGATTCTGCTTTAGCCTTCACGGAAAGTTTGAAGGTTAGCCAGAAGTGAGAGCTTAGGATCTTCTTAAGTGTTTTCTATGTAATCATCCAGCCTAGGCATGCATACAGCTTTCCAGGCTCCCTTGAATATGTAAAAGCTTCTCCATGACCTTATTATATCAAGGATCACTTTCCACGGGCTCTTGCTTCCCAGGTATTTTGGTCTATCTATTACTTACTATGATTGTTATTTCTTGCTGCTGATAGCACTGGCTAATATGTGACTTCAAATTATTTCAAAAAATGCTACCTTGGAAGTTACCTCTATCGTTGGGAAGCTCCAAGGCAGATAAAACAAGTTCAAGCCCTTGAGATGATCTTTCAGGGAACCAGAGAAAGGTGAAAACACCTAACTACAATTTGTTAAGAATAGATCTATCTTACTTCTAGTCCCGATAACCTGCACAAGGAATGCAGAAACTTGGGAGCTGGGAATGATAATCAGGTAAATTAAATGATCTTTCTTAACAAAACTCAACAGGTTTTTTTTTCCTTTTTAAGCACTTTCCTGGTTATTATAGAATTTTTGTTAAATTCTAGAGTCCAAAAAATTCATGCTTACATCTTTTGCTAGCTTGTTCATTGCTATTGTACAGAAACAGAATTTTACATATTTTTTAGTCAGCCATTTCCGTTGATGTCACTCATGACTTCAGTTTTGAAGGACAGCTTCATTGGATATAGAACTCAGAGCTGATTTTTTTCTCTCAGCATTTTAATAATGTGCTTCCATTGCCTTCTGCTATTTCTAATAAGAGATTAACTATCATTCTTATTATTGCTTTCCTGTGTATAAGATGCCTTCCCCTACCTCTGGCTACTTGTAGCTTTTCTTATCATTGTTTTTTAGCAGATTGATTGTAACAGCTTATGTGTGTTTTTCGTTGCATTTATGTGTATTGGGTTTTGCTGAGCTTCTTGAATCTGTAAGAGTTTTTCACCAGCTTTGGAAAAGTTTTAACCATTTCTAAAGAATATTTTTCTTTCATAGTTTATCTATTCTCCCTTTTTTGAACTTCATATAAAAGTATATCAGACAAAATGATTTTTTTCACAGATCACAGTTACTCTGTTCATTTAGTTTTAAAATAGTTTTCTCTTTCTGTTCTTCATATTACATAGTTGCTATTGATTATTACTTGAATTTACTAACCTTACCTTCTGCTGTCTCCAATATATTATGGAGATCATATGATAAATTTTAAAATTTCAGAAACTGTAATTTTTAGTTATCATTTTTATTCTTTTAAAAATAATTTCTGTTTATTCTCTGAGATTCCTCTATGGTTCACTTGTTATGATAATCACTACTTTAGTTTAGTCATATATATATATATATACACACACACACACATACATACACACACACATATACATATACATATGTATATGTATATATATACACACACACACACATATATATGCTGTTTAAAAATATATATATACACACACACATATACATACATACATACATATAAAATATATATTAGCTGTTTAAAATCAAGTCTGCTAATTCCAATATCTAGATGATCTCATGATCTGGATTTACTGAGTGCCTTTTATATCAAGCATGAATCAGTTTTCCCATTTCTTTGCATACTTAAGATTTTTTTTTTTACTATATATTGAACATTGTATATCATACAGTATACAGACATTAGATTCTGTTATTTTCTTCTGAGAAGTAATAATTTATCTTCTGGCATGCAGTTAAATTATTGATTGACATCTCGAACATGGAGAAGCTTGATTTTACACTTTGCTAGAAAGGGTCTATTTGGATTTCACCCTTAGTTTTAAGGAGAATTCATAGTTCTAAGGCTAAGAACTATGTGAGAAGGCCTTCCTAATTTCAATAGAAAATTACATTTCAAATTAAAAATTTCAGTTCCTCTCCAGCGACCAGTGATTAAAGTCCCATTTAACATTTTAATGTTTTTTAGCTTTTTCTTTCAGCTGGATTTTTTTTTTTAAGATTTCTTTTATTGTGTTTGACAGACAAAGAGAGACAGAGAGAAAGGGAGTACAGAACAGGTTCTATAGCTGCACATCATCAGTTTTTTGACATGCTCCACACAGGTGGGTGTGCGCTGTGCAGAGAGAGAACTGGGCTGGGGACCTCACTACAGCACACTACAGTTCAGCATATAGATCTGACAGGCTTGGGCTGGGACTCGATCCTCTGTCCCTGGGGCTGCAAAGCAAGCACTTAACCTGCTGAGCCACCCCAGCTTCCCCCAGCTGTATTTCTTATAGTCTTTTCTGCTTATGCACAGTTAAAAGCTCAGCCAAGGATAGAAGGAGACTTATATGCAAATTTATAGGTTTCTATGTTTTTGGTTCCTTACTTTCCTAAATTGGTCTTCTAAATTTCTGGCCTCTGGCCTCTGACATTACATCTATATCCACTGCAGCTTTCTGCCTGATATCTAAAGTTCTCCCTGGACACTATAAACTGTTATGGTTAGGAAAAAAAAGCCATATAAATACTATAAACAGCGTCATGTTTAGGAAAAACGCCACTTAAACATAAACCTCACCTAATGAAGTTTCTTTTTTCAAGGGTCAATTTTCTTCAAATTTCTGGCTGACATATATCAGTGTTGACTGCTTTCAGTTGCTTTATTATTATTATTATTTAACACAACTTGTCCATATTTCTTAATTATTATTTGCAGGAGAGTTAATTTTATATAAGCTGCCATGACATTACTGAAACTGACAAGTGATTTCTGGACCCGTATTTCTTAGAGACTTAGTAGGTCCCAGATGAATTTCACAAACATCTGCAAAGACTGTTGAAAAAGTTAGTTTGGTAGACAGTCTCATTTTCTTCTTACTGATGCTTGAGAAAAAGCTTATCTCTTAGTTACATTTTATTTTATTCATCAATGTTGCTTCTTGTAAAGTTTGTTTAGAAAATAAAATTTCTAAGAGTCATTTGAAAAAATCACTAAAATAGACCGTTTAGTCCACAGATTTTGAGTAATTTCATAACATATGCTATACCAGACTCTGAATTTTGATTTTAGTTAATAATTAATGATAAAGTTTATGGTAAAATTCTTATTAATTTAACTCATTTATTATTTATTTTACCAGGTTTCTCTATTCATATGTTTGTGATCCTGAATGAGTAGCACTACCAGATAGAAAAAAAGAAAGAAAGAAAACAACAAAAACTTGGTCTTTTAACATTTTAATAAGGTGTGTAACATATGTACAAAGTCTGACGATTAACTTTGAGAACTCATCCTAGAAAAAGTGCTACAGACCTCACTGCTGAATATCACTATGCAAAGTATTCCCTGTGGGAAGCTAATAAACTGACACCACTGCTTAGTCCACCCTTCAGAGAAATTTTGAAACTCTTTTTCTGGAATGGCCATAGAACCGTCGTTGTATTACCTTTGATGTCTTGGATGCCATCAATATGTCTTTCGTTCAAAATTTTCTTATCTTTGGGTAAAGAAAGAAGTAATTGGGGGAAAGATCAGGTGTCTGAGGAGGGTGTTCCACTATAGTTATTTGGGTACTGGTTGAACACTTCCCCAAAGACAGTGCTGTGTTGAGCTGGTGCATTGTCATGAAGCAAGAGCCATTAGTTGTTGCTGAAAAGTTCAGGTTGTTTTCGTGCTTTTCACACAGCTTTTTCAGCACTTTCAAATAGTCAACTTGGTTGACTGATGTTCCATTTGTTATAAATTCGTCATGAACCATCTGACATCAAAAAAGGTTAGCAACATCGTTTTGACTCTTGATTTGGACTGACAGAATGTCCTGGGTCATGGAGAACTAGATGATTTCCATTGTGCACTTTGATGTTTTGTATTAGGGTCAGATGGGTACACCCATGTTTCATTATCATGAATAAAATGACCCAAAACATCTTGCCACTCCAAAAAGTCTTGGCAAACGTCAACCCTCCTTTGCTTTTGTTAATCAGTGAGTCCCTTTGGAACCATTTCCGCATACACCTTTTTCATACCAAGTCTTTTAGGTAAGATTTTCTTAACTGTTTGTCTATTGATATTTACTTGGTCTGCTTATGCTTCTCACAGTCAGCCAATGATTTAGAACATAATTCATGGATTTTTGCAATGTTTTCATCAGTTCTATTAATTGATGACCACCCTGGCCTCTCTTCATCAGTGACACTTTCTTTCCTCTCAGAAAAATGTTTATGAGACTGACGCACTACCTACTGTGCTAACGAGGCACCTCAGAAAAATGTTTACCGGTAATCCACTTGTACACTGCCGTTTTCTTTATGGCATTATCCCTGTAAACTTAAACTACCATGTTCCTGATTTCACTTCAATTCTGGCCAATTTTAACAAGAAGTTTCATGTTTGTTGTTTGCTTTAATTCAAGCTCTGACATCCTCATGACATCACACAAAAAACATGCAACAGTGATGAACGCACCTCAGCAATACTCTGCCACATGTCAACACAAACACATCTGTGAGACACTGATATACCAAGGTTATAAAACATCATAAAGTTGTTTGTACAGGGCTGCCAACATAAGCACACTGTGGCAAGTTTGCAGACTTAATTGTCAGACACTGTAAGTTTTTGGCCACAAAACTTTTTGACTGAAATTGTTACAGTTCTCTTATTTCAGATTTCTTGTGACGGAATTTAAGTATTTTGAACCTCTGTAAGTTGAGAATACAGCAACAAAAAAATATTGGTAACTATGAAGTAAGGCAAATAAATATTTTATAATATAACCAACATAGTTATATAACAGTAAATACTATATAAAATGTTTTGCTATTGAACTTAAAGTGTGGCACATATACATATATTGAACTCCTTAATAACTGCTTCTCTCCAAAAATTTCGCCATGAAGCATAATAATCTTATTTTGAGATAGAGCATTCCAGTATCTTTTATCATGAGTTTCTATCAATGCAAAAGATAAATGTTATCCCCAAGTAAATAATATTTAATATTTTAGGTATTATAAACAATAGCATGCTGTAGTTTCAATTTGAATGTTAATTTTATAACACTTGTTTTGGTGGAATAATTGTGTTTTCTTGTTGAGTTTTGCATTTCATCAATGAAAAGATAGCAATGGGGCATTATTAGACAAGAATTTGTCTGGTCTTTTAAGGAATCCTTGGAAGCATCCCTCTCAACTCTCTTTCACCAAGTTGTTTTAAAAATCTCTATTAGCACTTCATTTCTTTGGGTTATTTGGTTCTTTTACATTGAAAATCGCCTGGAAAGGAAGGACACCATAGAATCACCAATACCTTTATGAGTCAGGGTATTCTCCTTTTAGCTAATAGGAGTGAAAGATGAGTTAGAAAAAAAGCTAAAGATAAGATCTAAAAAAGATCTAAAAAAAAATTTTGTAAAGGTTTTAATTGAAAAGTTAAGTTTAAAGGAAGGTACTAGATGTTTAGAATGAGAGGAAAGTAAAGTGCCAAATGCATAGAAGAAGAGAGAAGAAAAGGGACACTAAAGATTGGAATGGAAACATGTCAGAAGATAACATAATTCTATATTTGAAAGTCACTAAGAGAGTAGACCTTAAAAGTTCTCATCACAAGAAAAAAATGTAACTATGTATGGTGATGAATGTTAACTAGACTCAGTATGGTGATCATTTCATAGTAATATAAAAATATTGAATCATTACATTATATACCTAAAGCGAATATATGATGATTATGTCAATTATACTTAATTTAAAAAGTAATACCCTAATTTTGACCTTAAATATAATCTTTTTGTTTGCTTAACTAAACAGGTACAGAGAGCATTTCATCTAAGTCCTTCAATCTGTAGATAATTACTTTAAAAAGTTAACATGAATTTTCTCAAGTTGAAGTAGCTGGATCGGTGATAAACAGGACCAGAACGAGGTGAACAGACTTCATTTGTTATCTTTTTAAGTTCATGTAAATATATTGTGAAGTAAGTCAACTTAGTTTTTTTTAAATATACTATTTTACAAACATTTAATTTATACCAATATGGACTACAAATTTGTTGCTATGGAGAACGCATTGCAATTATCCAAATGAGGCTGAATAAAAAATATTTAGTATATAGTTGGCTGATGGTGAATTTAATTATCAAGAATATTAAAAAGTTGAAACCTAACACAATATAGAGACAATGTTGAGGATTTCAATGAACATTTCCCAATTTCCCTTGGTATTATCTTGTTCTCAAAGGAACAGTGTCTTATTTCCTTTTATTTTGTTTTCATAGTGCGTTTCACCATTAAAACAATAATTATGTTTATATAGTAATATATCATCAATATCAATGAAAATACAATTACTTAAACTTATATAGATACATACCTACACACATATATTTTCCAACTTTAAATTCTATAACTACTTCCCCTAAGGCATTCATAATGGTGCAGAATTACTCAGAGTCCACTCCTAGATTAAAAGGCAAACTACACATTCCACACACATTAAATCTAAGCATGTCTCATAGTAATATCACTTCTAAATGTTGTTTTAAAAACTTTTGCCAGATCCCACGTCTGGAACTTGTTACACATACAAGCATGATAAATAGGAAAAGAAATAAACAAGTGAGCTGAATTTGTAACCAAAGCAAGGAACAAATACTGCCAGCATAATTTCAACTTCACAAGCATTGGAAGGCTCTTCTATGTCTAACTACCACATAGGGAAAAAAAGGAAGAGGTAAAAGATAGAATAAATGTATCTTTGGATCAGTTCTAAATATCAGGGTTTTTTGTTTGTTTGTTTGTTTGTTTTTGGATAACATGCTTTTGTAGTGATGTGACCTGAGAAAAGGGGTTGACTATAAATTCTGTAAACAAGTAACCTTTTCTTTTGGAATGTAGTGTTTATTTTATAGGAGTATT
Organism: Craseonycteris thonglongyai; assembly: GCA_004027555.1. Classification (NCBI taxonomy): domain Eukaryota; kingdom Metazoa; phylum Chordata; class Mammalia; order Chiroptera; family Craseonycteridae; genus Craseonycteris; species Craseonycteris thonglongyai. Next base: position 18,957 of record PVKE010017533.1, read on the forward strand.
CTTGTTTCTTCTGTTATTTGAACACATTTTTATCTCATAAACATCAATGAAAAAATAGAAGATGCTTGTAGGTGTTGCCAGGAAAAATAAATTGTCAGTTAAGGACTAGTTACAGAATAATTCAGGGAGGGATATCTTTTCCGGAGCACTACTTCTACGAGCCAGGTTCAGTTAGGCAAAGATAAACTTTGTGCTTTTTCTAAGACTGAGATACTTTAGGATTAATATAATAAAATTAAATTTATCTCCATAAAGTTAGATTAATTCAGGGATTCCCCAAGTTTGCTCATAAACAGAATGACATTGCCCAAGGACCTGAAGTAGTTGGAGTTGGTGACAAGTGCCGGGAAAAATAAATAAATATAAGGTCCAGAAGATGGTAGAAATGTGGATCCCAAGAAAGAGAGACAGTTGTGAGATAATCTCAGTTGTGGGTATGGCCTAAGTATTTTGAAAAGAGACACCCAATTTTTAATGTAAGTATGGTAGTAGGTAGTTGTGCTCTGCCCTATACATAACTCTATATTCCACCATACACTTTGACCTCTACTCCTGATCTTTTAGTAAAATGTTTTGTATATTTCTATACAAAATATCCTATGTTAATGTGATTTGAGAAATAAAAAGAAAGATACTATTCCATGTAGCATAGAGAATAAGAAAGGCTGCTAATACTATTTCAGAGAAAGCAAGCAATGAGAGTAAGACATGACTAGAAGAAACAGCCTAAGATCCATTAAGTGGAACTGATGATAATAGGTCCTACCATTGGTAGAAGGAAATTTTTTATATCCACTTCTTAGAAGTAATCAAGAGTGTCAAAAAATAAAATGGGATATAAAAAGTGCCAGAACGGGAGGAGGGTACTTCTTTAGGTAAGCTGGGCAAGCAAAGCCTCTTTGAGGGGTTCCTATTTGAGCTGAAATAGAAATGATGAGCAGGAGAAAAGCAGAAGATATAGGGCAAGAGTGGTAGAGGAAATAAATCCAGAACAGAATAAGCCCATGTAGCTAGAGTATAATGGATCAGGCCAATTGGTGAGGGAAGATAAAGGATAGTTAGGCTGTGGTTGACCATGCTGGTCTTGTGTACTGTCATAGCCTGGTTTTCTTAGAAAACAGAGACCAAGGTGAGTTTATATGCTCACCTTGTATTGGGAGGAGTATAATCTTACGGCAGTAAATGTGCAGAGAGAAGGAGAATGAGACAGGGAAAGAATAAAAGAAAATACAAATAGCGTTTTAATAAGCTAACCAAAAATTGTGCTCAGTTGGTAAGCAGATCTCTGTGGGACACATATGGAACCCCATAACAGTCAATTAGGGCAGATGGATGAAGGAAACATCTATCTTTCCATTCCTTCCCCATTCTGTATTTCACTGGGAACAGTTTGCCACATGGAGTTTGATCTTCCTTCCCTTCCCTATTGTATGTAGGCACCTGTCAGAAATACCAGAGACCTTGTATAGTGTATATGGTTGGGTAAACACTAGGCAGTGTCCTTGTAGTAGCCTCTTCCATGAGATGGCATAATTGGTTTCATGATGAAGTCAGACTCTAATCTTAAGAAGAGGCTTAGTTAGCCAGAGCAGTCAGGAGATGGTACTGCAGATCAGTGACTGGGGTTTATCAAAGGTTTAAGATTTTGTTCTAATTTCAAAGTAAAGGCATTGTTTTAAGAAAGTAAGCAATATTGTCTCATTTATGGATTTGACATAAATATTTATTTTATACTTTGGGTTACAATACAATACTAATTTTATTACTCAAATTATTTCATCTTTGGCTGTTGGGATTACTTTCAGTTGGTTCATTTGTCCCTTTGAGAGACCTTATCAGTGGGGGTGGTATGTATGTATGTATGTATGTATGTATGTATGCATGCATGCATGCATTTAACTTACTGGCGATACAGAATGTTCTGATCTCATCTTGTCTATTTCCTGCCCAGTCCTAGAATCAGCCGTTTCTCAAAGAAATCCTAGTTCATTTTACTGAAGAAATGTGTTAGAAACAAAGCTAGGTGTGCTCATAATTAGTGGTGTGTTGTTTATTTTAGGCCCTCTCAGCTGAAAGAACAATGACATATATGTGTGTAAACTAACCTGTGCATATATACACATATCTATAATTATTTCTTTATATAACCATCTGTATCTATATTAAGCTACACATGGGTTCATCCTGATGTATCCAACTCTTATTCATTATCATGTGGGTCATTCTAACATATATATACATAATCAGTATCTAAATTGTTATCCCATACCCCAGTGGGAATCTACTTTGCCTTCTAGGAAGGACTTATGTGCCAGGATAGTTGGAGGGAGAAACAAAACAAAACACAAAAAAGCTAAAACAAATAAAGACACAAATGCATGATTCCCTTTCTCCATTACAAGCTTCACTTTTATCCCAGGCAAATTGCAAAGAACAATGAATCTATTTATCTTACTGCTTAGATAATTTGGAGATGGAATTTTACTGTTATTTCCTGAAGTGTCTTTCTTCTTTTGCCCTTGTGTAGGTCCAGTTTTTCTAATTGTGTATAAATAAGGAGATCACAGCAATTAGGAATTTTATGACACATATATAGTTATTTGAATACTATTATCTTTCTACCATATTTCAGTTACCACTGTTGCTAGCTCATTCTAAGTTATCAAATTGGATGTTCTAAGAATTGCGAAGTTTGCCCTAGCATTCTTTTGATGTTGACAGAAAAAGAAATAATTGAGACAACAGCCACATTTTCTAGAGGATACTGAGATACTAATGTTTATCCAATATTCTGGATGACTCCTTATAGCTTTTCAAAACAATAACATATCAGGTTTTATCTACAACAATATGAAGTGATGACAAAGTCAAACATTAAGCACTTTCAAGACGATATTAAAAATTCCTTCACTGGGTGGGGATAGACTTTGGCTCTGCCTTGTATTATAGACTGATGCCTCAAGGGGTTAAAGCCACTACAAATGTAAAACCCAAGAAGTACAATTGTGCAGTGAGAGGAAAAAGTAAACATTACCAAATGATCAATATCATGTAGAAAATATCTATTGTGGACTGCTATTAATGCTTGCAAAAACACCAGTGAATAAAAATAGCAAAAAAATAAAATAAAATAAAACCCCAAACATACTACTCTCACAACATTTTTAGGTTCTTGATTGGCCTAAGAAGTGAGTGAAAACTTTATTAGATAAATGTATTTGAATATTTTTTTATCAATATATGTTGTTATTGCTGATGATCTTTTAAAAATGCAACATTTTTAAATGCATGAAATTTAAAAATTACATAAATTATGAGAATGTATAACCCCCACATGGATAAGTTAGCTGCTAAAATATTTGTCTCATTAATTACTATTTGGTCTTATCTATTATTATCTTGTCTCATGAATAAATATCTTTTTTCCTAAAAAATTACCTAAAACCCTAATCTATGTTGTTATATACACTTTTTATTCAGGTAAGTTGCAGTCAGAATAAGATTTATACTGCTAAAATTGATGTTATTAACTAAGTACATTTTATTATGTTCCAGTAATTGACATAGCACAATTTTCATAGCTTTAAGTAGCTACAAATTCTTCATGCAAATGATAAGCATATTTTAGAAGTCTCAGATACCGGAGTTATTGGAAGTGTTTCTGTTAAACATATATTTTAGCATATTTAGAAAACTGAGGTGGTTTTATACCTTCAAATTTAGAGTCCTGTCTCTCAATTCACCTCTTCTTTAAATAGTCCAGATGAAAGAAATTCATCTAAGAATGGAAATTTAAAGTCAACTTAATGTAAATATAATATAAATACTATATATAAATATAAGAAAATCCTTTATAAATAGGATTATTTATAAAAGTACTTGAAAGAAATGTATTTTAGATTAAAAAGTGAAAGAACATTAGGTAGTTCTCTATTTCCTGCTCCTACTTTCTTTTGTACACCTAACCCATGTTACATATATTATTATTATCTGTTTGTTTATTTGTTTATCATTTTAATAATCATAATTAAATTTATACTAAGCAAAATAAACATAACTGTTTGGTTAATAAGTATTTTTAACTTTACAATTTAACATTTAAAATCTATACCAAATTTTGTTCAAAAGAAGGTATGTCTGTGCACGTTAGTCAAATATGTTTACATGATGTGCCTGTGTCTATGTCTGTGTGTGTGTGTGCATATATATATATATATCCTTGAAAATCCTTGAAAATATTGGAAGAATAATTATTTTATTTATTTTTTTATTGTATTTTGCTTGTCTTTTTCCGGGACCAAATTTTGTAAATTCTTTATTATTATTTTATTATTTAGCCTTTTCTCAACATGAAAAAAAATGAAATAGTTCAAAAGAAGTAAAATATGAACAAACTTAATATAACTACATAACATAATTTTTTTGGCACCAAAAGAAAATTCTATTATGTTATATTCTTAACACTGTCCTCAAAATAACAATATTACTCTTTGGGATGCTTTAAAGTATCAGTAAAATTTTTCTCTTAAAAATTGTTGTACTATGCCTTTCATAAAAGTATAGTCTTCTCTTATTAAAAACAAACAAACAAACAAACAGTTTTCTTGTTTAAAGTTCCCTTTTAAAATAAATTTACTTCCAAATATTATTTTCTAGATCAGTTTTTCCTCTGAGTGAGGCCACACATCCCAAAGTTTGTTTCTACTTTTCTCTTAGTTTTCCTTCCTTTCATTCATTTGTCTTTACTTGTATTTTTTCAAATAATTTCACAATTCAAAACTTTGGTAAAGGATATATATTTTAAAAAAAGAGAAAGTTGCTGATTTTTTTAATGCTTGCTTTGATGAAGGAAAATATGCAGTGCTGTGTAGCATGTTGCATTTATAAGGTCATATTTAATCCAAAAGTCCATGGTTAGTAAGTTGACTGGGAGTTCATAATTGTCTTAAGTTGAGCATAGAATAAAAACCCTAATCAAAGTTAAAGTAACTCTAGAACATTAACACAAAAATGAGCTGAAACTCATTTTTAAAACCACTTCACATCTGAAATTTAAACAAATCTTTTATATCATCTATATATAATTGTTTTCATTTAGATGCAGTACATTGAAAAACACCTACCTTTATAAAAATATCAATATTTATAAAAGTATCAATATATATCAGTTTTTAAAAGCAAATGTTATTGACATAATTTTATCAATGACTTCCAAATAGTCACTTGATATGTCCTTCACTTTGTGGATATCAGCTCAACTTTAGAAACCATCAATTAAATATTCATGAGTATGTAGTTTAAGTCAATGTGTTGTACTATGGACACAAACGAATTGGAACAACACAAATAACACATATTTAGTGACTGATTAAATTACTTTATGTAACAACTAAACTAGTCATTTATGTAAAGATTTGTTTATATCACAGTCTTACATACGATCTTTTTTTTAAATTAAATTTATTTGAGGGCCATTGGTTAGTAAATTTATACAGGTCTCAAGTGTACAATTCTATAATACATCATTAATGTGTTTCATTGTGTGACACATAATCTTAAATATTATCCAGTACAGGGTTTTGCAACCTTGGCCCTATGCATTTTAGTATTCTTAACAGTATGCCTGACTTCTGAACATTAGAAGCAAAAAGTTACTCTCTAGTGTGACAATCAAATATATCTCCAAAAGTTCTTAAATGTCCCCTGGTTGCCAAAATCATCCTGATTTAGAAACATTCACCTAGGGGAAGCCAGGATAGCTCAGCATGTTAAGTGCTCGTTTTGCAGCCCTAGGGACCGAGGATTGAATCCTAGCCGCAGCCCCAGCCCGTGCAGGTCCATATGCTAAACTGGGGTGTGCTTCCCATGTGGGAGGCCCCCAGTTCAGTTCTCAACCCATGGTTTAGCCCCTGACTCAAGGGGACGTGCTTCTGATGTGGGAGGCCCCCAGCCCAGTTTCCACCCTGCGCAGCCCCCAGCAAATCTGTGTGGAACTAAAACCATTTCGAAAAGTGATGATGTACAACTATGGAGACTGCTCTGGGCCCCCTCCCTTTTCTCTGTCTCTCTGTGTCTCTCAAAAACAATAAAATAAAACTTTCAAAAAAAAAAGAAAAGAAATACTCACCTACTACAATTAGCTATAGGATGCTTAAAACTCCTCTTTATTAATACTGATTATACAGAATAATTTTTCCTCAACATATAAAAATAATTCATGAGACAGGCAAATTAGTTTGAAAAAATGATGAACAAAATCTTATTTAATTTACTATCTTTAGGATATCTTTTAATAATTTACATGTTTGTCATAGTTTTGAGGAAATTTATAGAGTTATTTTATTCTAATATCAAAACACATTAGCTGATTTTTAGATTTTTGGATTAAATATTATCTATATAAATATCTTGTAATTATTTAGACACTTAAATTAGTTATCATAGTGATTATATAATAATCTTCATAAGGGAAGCCGGATGGCTCAGTGGATTAGGCGCTCACTTTGCAGCACCGGGGACCGGGGATCAAATCCCGGCCCTGGCCTGTGCGGACCCATATGCTGAACTGGAAGCTCCCCCAGTTCATTTCTCTCTCTGTCTCTGTATCTCTCTCTCTCCCTGTCAAGAATAAAATAAATAAATAAATAAATAAATATTTTTTAAAATAATAATAATCCTCATAAACTTTTCTTAAAAGTTGTTCTAAAATATTTACAGAAGTTTAATGACAACTTTAGTTTTATTTTTAAATATCCTTTCTGACTGTATATGACAATGAAACCCTTTGTTGGGGAAGCCAGGATGGCTCAGTGCGTTAAGCGCTCACTTTGCAGCCCCGGGGACCCAGGATCGAATCCCAGCCCCGGCCCGTGCGGACCCATGTGCTGAACTGGGGAGTTCCCCCAGTTCAGTTCTCTCTCTGTCTCTCTCTCTCTCTCTCTCTCTCTCTCTGACAAAAACAGTAAAAAAAGAAAAAAGGAGAGACTACTTCTTTCTAAAGAAAAAAAGAAAAGAAACCCTTCGTTGCCACTAACGCACTCTGAGGAGTTATTCACAGGGATTAACATTTTTTCGTTACAATAGTAGAATAAATGTTACTCACCATTCAACTAATAAATAAAAACATGAAAACAGACTTTTAGTGAAAACTTTTCCACGTGTGCGGAAAGTCTGAGACTTGGGAAAGAGACCCGAGAAGAAAATGGGAGAGATGACTGAGCAAGACTGATTTTGGTTAAGAAAACTTTTTCTCCACAGAATACTGATTAATTCAAAGGATAAGCTAAAATAAAAATTGGCAATAGTGGCAGAATGCAGATTAGAATTTGTTGTGCATTTTTTTTCTCATGAAAAATTTTCAAGCACTATTCCTCATCTCTTCAGTGCCATGATTAAATCAACTACACTCCTTAGAGAGGCTAAAGGGAAACTAGAAGTGGGAAAGAGAGCTTGTATTACACTCAGTCTTTCATCTACTTGACTTTAGAAGCCCCTCCCTCTATGGAGCATAGTCTGATATATATCATGGCGATTGTGCTAATAAATATTCAATTTATGTGGATCCCCTTTTCTGATAAAATTAGGAAAAATAACACTAAATCCTGCAAGTAGTTTTCTCATCAAGCATGAATAATCAGAAAAAAAAAAGAAAAAAGAAAAGAAAAGGGACAAGCCTGGGAAAATAATGGCCACAAGAAGCAGAATGGCCAACGTGGAACAGTTTTGAAGAGCATCCCATAAAGCAAGGGAACAAGTGCGTCTGGCAATGGGGAGGAGAGTAACCCTGGCAGAGGCAGAACCACAGTCCCAGAGTGGGAGCGGGTCCCCTGGTGTTCAGCAGAACTGTGCATAAACATTACTAGGGATAATGGAACAGAGACAGCAGAGACTTGTTTGAACTCAGGTTTTCAGAGCTGAAACAAACTAGGAATAAAATCACCTAAAGAATGACACGTGAGAGAAAACCAAAAAATAGGAGGGTCATTATCTGGGCAACGACAATGCCTGGTTGTATTTAATGTAATGATGCTCATTTGATGGACCGGGCTTTCCAAGGCTTGGGATACACACAGGTTAGAGGTATCCTGTTTCTGCACCTGGGAAATCTACAAAGTGATGAGAAATGGATAAAAGGGGAGTCATACCTGAGCCATGATTTAAAACAGGACTTATGACTGCTAACACAACTTGAAAAGATGTAAGGTTTGGATTTAATGCCTCAATGAGATGCCAAGTGAAGAACTTTACTCTTTGTAACCATTAAGTTCTGTATAATAAATTTCTGACTACCACGATTACATGAGAAAATCATTTCATATTTTTTTCATAAATGGTTAAAAACATGCAAATCCATTTACAATATATCTAGGATTCACTAGGCTCCAAAGGAAAGAAATAAAAACCTAATACTAAATTACGCTGTAGTGTAGACGAACACTTGGGGTTTTGAATATTGTAACTTTGAGTATATTTCATGTATAAGGTCAAATCACGTGAGAAATCAGAGATAGACAAGTAATTGGAAGCAGAAGAGGACGGCACAGCAACACAGTATTTATTCACCCCCAAGGTGGCCAGTTGCCTAACATTTCCATGAGCAGCAGATGGCAAAAAGGCAGTGAGGGTAGGAGTGGCTGGCACTTCATAGACTGCCAGGCTCTGTCTGGGCTCTTGATAAATATTAATTAAATGAACTGAATCTATTGAAGGGTGCTGTCCATGCTGCCAATTATGAAAAGTCTTTGTTTTAGGGTGAACCAAAGGTAGATGGACAGTAAATGGTAAGATTTATCTCATGTACTGTCCACTTAGTTTTGGTTCACCCTGTATATTAGCCCCACATTAGCATGACAAGACTTTGGTATACTTTACAAAGACTGAATGGGCTACACAGAGAAACCAATAGAGGTGGTACTCAAAGGCATGTTTTTTGTATCATACTTTGTAAACATATTAATTCATATCCTAGTGATATTCTTATTAGCAATTCATCTTGAAATGACATTATAATACTTTTAGCAAAATCAATCTGTGTGTGATTGAGACTGGAAAAGCATCAGAGTTTTTCTTGGCTTGGCCTGGTATAGTGGACAAGGAAAAAACGTAAGTCAAACAGAATTTATTCACAAAGGGCAGGGTTTATATTCTTGGGGTTCACCATCCATGTGATTTAGTTGTGAAAGTGTTAACTGGGCTTCTAAACTGAGAACTGTTCAAAGGGATCCATGGACCTCCCCTGAGGAAGGAGAAGGTTACCAAGCTGCAGGCTAGACAAAATGAATGTGATCTGGAGATTAGCAATTATGAGGGATTCAAGCTGAGTAACCATAAAGAAAATCTGATATTCAAATGCATCCCCAAATTCCATGTGTTAATTCTACTTTGCATGAGGGGGTTTCCCAAGTTGAAGTGTTGCAAGAATGCATCTTCTTTGTTACAGCAAGTTTCCCAGAATGTTTGCCAGCTTTGCCAGCCTGCAGGTTCAAATAAGGATTCATTAATATTAATACCCAAATTCCACAGCCTGTCTCTTAATGGCAAGATATCACTCTCCCTCCTAGTGTTCAATGTCTGAAAATGTTGGCCAGTTATTACTGTCTCATGTGCTGTACCAGAAGTTCTGTTTCTTTTATTTCAGTCTTCTTGTTAACTGATACTGCTGGGCAATGTCCTAAGGGGAGGCACCTGGTCACTGGCAATTTCCCAGCCTTTTTGTTAAAGAATATTGTTAGGCTCCAGTGTTACCACATGGGACTCCTTTGTGTCCTGTTGTTTGTGTTCAAAAGTACACCGTTAGTTCCTGGAGCCCCTAATAAATACACCTCCTAGTTTTGCTATATTAGACCTAGTCCTGGGCACAGGTGAGTAACATTCAGGCTATTCCTCCTTGTTCTTCAGGGTGAGGATAAACACTGCTTTGCCAGGAAAGCATTTCCTGACTTCTAGAATGTGTTAGCATTTCTATCTTTACATTTTCGTAGTTTTCTATACTTCTATTTATGGTAGTTAGTGATTTCATTTTCATGACTTGTTTGTCTAACTTTCTCCTCTAAACTCTTTACTTTTAAGGCAGAAATGTTGCATGCTTATAATATAATAGTATTCCTTAGCAGGAGTATGACTGCAGCAGTCTAGCAGGTATCATTGACATTGGATTCTCTGAAGTTGGGGAGCCAAGCTCCTAATCCTCAATACATTTTTTTCTTTGTATTAATTAAGTTTATTGGGATGACATTGTGTAACTTGATATTACTACTACACACTCACCACTTCATAACTCAGTGAATGGAAAGCTGGCTCCAAACTGTTATTTTCCCCCAAACATTTAAAAAATATGTCTTCTACCCATTTTGTTTACTTAAGTATACCAGAAAGAATGGTTCCACCTATCCATCTGTTGCTGGCACATTTTCTGCTATATACAAATCATTCTGTCCAAGTGCTTTGTCTTCTATCAGACTAAGTTATGGTAGTAGAAATAATGAATTTAATTGATACATTTTATAATATCTAGAAGAATACTAACTTGAGGAGATTGCAACTGGGAGATAATTTTAATAATAAAAGCCACTCCAAATGCTCTAGTGGGCAGTGCCAAATAGAAACCCAGTAGATGACAGATGGTAAATATATTCTCACCAACAGACAATTGCAGTTCCTATGGCCAAATAGTCCCTATGTCATGCAGGTCAAATAAACTTCATTCTATAGTTATGCTCAACAAATACATGTGGTTATATTTAATAAACACATATTGTGAGCTACAAAAGGTACTTGATATGTATAGTAAAAATACAAATAATTGTTCCAAATTTGGAACAGAAAAACCTATTTGATTGTGAATATTGTGCTATATTATTCTTGAATGTTAGTATTATACAGTACTCAGTTAACACCTTTAGTCTTCTCAAATAATATGCTCCCACAATGGAAACTAAAACAGAAAATCATTCAAAAACCATTTAAAAAACTAAAACAAAATTATTCAATAAAAAAGAGAGAGTAAGTGAACCTTTATGTGTATTTGTAGCTGCTCCCCGTTGCTGGCATTACCACCTGAGCTCCGCCTCCTGTCAGATAAGTGGTGGCATTAGATTCCCATAGGAGAGCAAACCTTATTGTGAACTGCATTTGCGAGGGATGTAGGTTGCGTGCTCCTTAGGAGAATCTAAGGTATGACAAGCTGAGGTGGAGCTGAGGTGGTGATGATAGCACTGAGGAGCAGCTGCAAATACACATTAACATTAGAAGAGAGGTTTGACTGTATAGAGACTATAATAAATCAATTGCTTGCAGACTCATATCAAAACCCTATCATTGAGTGGTAAGTGACAATTAAGCTGCATTTGGTGGGATTTATAGTTGCCAGTGAGTTGAAGTACTTCCACTGCACAGCTGCAGCTGGCGGCAAGCTTTAAGTCAGAATCTGACACTTATTTCAGTCCACGGGTGATCAGTCCACTATTTTTGTTTACCACTTCCATCTGGGCCTCTTTCCTGCACTGCAAATTTGTCTCAGTTACAGTTTGCATACCATAAGCTAACTTAGCCAAAATAAGTAAAAACTAAACATCACTGGAGAACTTCTCTGAAAAGAAGGAAAGACCCAATGATGAGACAGCAGCAGACTCTAAGACTGCCAACAAAAAGAAAGCTGCATTTAAAAGAAAATATCAA
>PVKE010017534.1:0-30626 GCA_004027555.1 Craseonycteris thonglongyai
TTCTTCTTCTTCTTCTTCTTCTTCTTCTTCTTCTTCTTCTTCTTCTTCTTCTTCTTCTTCTTCTTCTTCTTCTTCTTCTTTATAGAGGTGAAAAAGTAGTTTATTAAAAGTAAAAGTAGTACATTTATACTCCCAAGAGGTGGAAGTGGGCCCAAGCAAGAGGAGATGGCTCAAGGGCTTATTTATTGCTTCTAAATTCCCTAGTTCTGCATAAACATATTCTGGTTTCTTATTGCTAGCATTCTCATATAGTCTACTTTCCTATCAAAATTTCTTTCATTTAATCATGCATTCATTTTTTACTTATTTAATATCCAGCTGTTCTATGCCAAGGAATAAGCTAGGTACTATAGCTATCAAGGCAAAATGCAGCTTCTATAATAAATAGAAAATTCTATTAATCACTATAATTTATCTATAGATATAAAGATGTTTCCAGGAGACCCTTGAAACAGAAGGTAAAACAATTTTGAAATAATTAGAAAAGATTCTGCTAGTCATCACTTGGGTTTCCCCCTAAGACAAAGACTTGGGTACAGGTGATGTATTTGAAAGGTGAGCACAGAATGAACATGAGCAAAGTGAGGCAAATGGGACGTGGAGGGAGAGAGCCAATAATGGGTGTGTTGGTGGGTGAACTGTGACAAACTGGGGCTCATTCCTTTGGGGACACCCTGAAGAATGTTGTAGAATATAGCCCAGAATTTTCCCACTAAGAAATGGAAAAGATAGAATTATTTATTCACTGAGTTATATACCTCTTTGATTAAGCAGTATTCTCTGAGTGTTGAATCCTGGACAGTTCAAGGTCGTCCAAACTTGAGCTGAGAAGCTCCCCTGGGACCAAAGAAAGGCCTTAAGCAGCGAAGCAGAAAGAAGCAAGCATCTGCGATAAGTGCTATCAGAGTGTATGCTCACAGTCCTCCAGGGTCTACAAGTATATGAATTGAGAGGACAGGGGTGGGGTAACAACAACACAAAATCTACTGCATATTTCTTACTATTTTTCAGTTTATTTACATGACTGATGTTTCATAGTGTATATTCTTGCATCAACTGTTCTATTAATGGAACTTCAGCTCCTACAGAAACAGCTAACTGGTTCTAAACATGCAAACACTCATAGAAGATGTGTTTTTACCTGCAGTTTCTTACTTGTATGCTTTTTTACCTATATGTTCTTACCCTGTATTTCTTACCTATAGTTTTTCATAGCTGTATGTATGAGTGAGTTCAAGATTTCTGTACTTTATATAGGCTAAGGTGGAATATAGTTTTCCATTATATTCCCCTATTCCAACAGATATTAACTGGTAGGTTTTTATACTGAGGAGTACAGAATATATAGGATGATTTGCTTTATGCATTGACTGGAATAGAACTTCCTTCTAGCTTAAAGGTCTTTCATTATTTGTGCCACTTTTCCTAAAGTGAAAATGATGCTTAGATATTTTTGAAACTGTTTCACCACTATCAAATGATTCCTTCTTCCTCCTGGCTTCGGGTATCCAAATTATAGTGAATGTTCTTATGGCCATGGCTGTACATTCCACATTACCTCTTTATCTCCTTCTGTTCACACTACCAAAGTCACCTTGCTAAACATAAATCCAAAAATAGCATGCCTTTCCTCAAAAATTTTTGCTGACAAGTTCAGACTTTGGAATGATATTCAAAAATCCTAAGAGTCTGGCTCCATCTTACATCTCCTACCTTATGCGCCATTCAATCTGTACTCTACTCTTCAATGTCTCTTTAGCTAATGCTGTTCTCATCACTGGCATACATACCTACTTGCCTTGCTGCTACTTCTTGAAATCCCACTCATTATATCAGACATGACATAGTAGTTACTTTGCCACTTGACTGCCAAGCTTCTACTATTATAGAAACTGATATAATGTTCACCACCATATGATGACACAGAAGTCAGGGGAAAAAAATATAAAGAAATGAAGCAATGTGGAATTTTGTATCTTGTATATACACAAGTTCAAATATTTACCACTGGATAATCTTAGAGCAAAGTGAATTTAAACAAAGATGTGGTTGTTTTAAACTCTTCTAAAATAATATGTGGTCAAGGATGCCAGCATAACTGCTCTGAATTCTGTACAGAAAGAGACAGAGTAACTAAGAGAGTTAGTAGAAGTCCACAGCAACTATATATAGCAAAACTGAGTGACAAAATATCCCCATAAACTCTAAAAAGATCCATTTTTGAAAAATACAGCAATAAAAAGATTCACTTGGTGTCAGACATATAGGAGAAAAGCAGTTTTGACTGCTAACAAACCTACAATAACCAATAGATACTGCATAGAAAGTTAAATGTATAAATACGATCAAGAGCTAAATCATGGAAGGAGTCTCTAAGTCCCCAAATCATGGGTGAGTACAGGAGAACTGTGTTATATTGTTAAGGGCTAGAGTACTCTGTTCCTTCCTAATCCTAACTAAAGAACAAAGTCTAATACAGGGGAGAAACTTCTGGAAGTATTTAATAGACTCAAAATTGATCAGGATTGGGATCATAGAACAAAGAAAAGAGAAGTTCCAGATACAAATAATGAAGAGGGATATAACTAGATCTCAGAATATACCAGGCCGTATATTTTAACTTTTCATGAACATAGTACAACAGGTAGGAAGTTCCAGAGCTATGAAATGGGCAGTGTATTTCAGTATCGCCTCCTCTCTTACATGAGGAAAATCTCATCTAACAATGTAAGAATGGAAAACGACCATGGAACAATTCCATACATAATTGGAGTGCCAAAAAATTTATACACATTTTAAGAGGTGTTAGCTATGTATTACTCTTTGGAGTTGAATTGAATTGTGGTAACAGTGTAGTATGGCATTTGCTCAAAAGATGGCATTAATCAAATGTATGCTAGAGTCACCATGCAACTGTCAGGATAGTCAAAGAAAATGGTGAAAGCACTGTTGTTCAAGGAGTGCAAAACCATTTTGAAGTGGTATTTAAAATTCGAGAACATTGTGGAAGTACAACAATGGAAGCATACGTATGCAACAGAACCTCCAACACATCTAACAATTGCATTCATACATAAGTTTGAGACGCATGGTAAATTGAAAGAGCATCCACAGTGATAAGAGTGGACACTGTGGTCAATGTTGCTCAACCGGTAGTTTGCCGTAATCAGAAGTGTCTTGATGCTGATGGTAACCGCTTTGAGCATCTCTTTAGTTGCAGAAGTCAAATGTGCCTTGTATTCATCTTTTATTATTGCTATATGCTGAGTATTACAATTTTAATACAGTTTTTTTTCCTTTTTAAAAATGTATATACATTTTTTGGCACCCTCTGTAGTTATTATTAAAGGAAGAAAAGAAAGCCATGGTGGGAAAGCCAGGATGGTTCAGCGGGTTAAGCACTCACTTTGAAGCCTTGAGGACCAAGGATCAAATTTTGGCTCTGGCCCAGGAGGACCCACATGCTAAACTGGGGTGTGTTTCCCGAATGCGGTGAGGCCCCCAGTTCAGTTCAAAAAAAAATTTTTTTAAAGAAAGCCATGGTTATGGAATGATTGAACTTCCCAATCTAATAATTCAAATATAACATAACAGTAATTAAGAAAATGTTAGAAATAAAAGCTTTGGATTAATAAAATACATGACAATTAGAAAAATTCAGAAATAAAATAATTGAAGCAAGATAAATTTTAAAGGATATTTGTTAAAGCTCAAGATTTAGAAATAAAAAAATAAAATCTCTTCAGAAGTGAACATTATGCTATATGGAAATCAAGAGTGAACAAACTCCCCTGATAATATCTTAAGTAAAATAGATGATTAAAAGAAAGAAAAATTTAAAACTCAAAAAGTAAAGAGAACTATAAAGAGTGCAAGAGAAAGTAAAAAATGAAGAATGCAATATCTATGCATAAAACAAAATATGATTGCCAAAAAAGAAAAAAAAAATCAAAGCAAAGAAAACAGAAGAAACAAAAGAAACTTAAATTAAGAAACCTGCTAGGATAAAAAGACCAGAAACCACAAATTGAAAGAGGTTACTGTATATCAGGAAAATTAATCTAGAATGGCCAATAGTCAAACACATTTTAGTAAAACAATTGAACTTTAAAGAAAAAAAATAGAGAGATACATCTCTGTATGCATGTATGTATGTATGTATGTATATACAAGCCTCCAGTCAAAAGACTGAGTAACTTATAAAAGAAAGAATACCAGACTTTTTGACTTACATGCCATAAAGCAAATGGAATAATATATTTAAGATAGGAAAAACGATGTGACCCAAACTGATCTTTATGTTATAAAAGCAATAAACAACTGATTATCAGCTTACAAAAAATCATGAATTATTATTACTATAAGTACTCTCCAAATAGTATATTAGAGAATAAACTTCAAGTAACTAAAATTGCTGGAGTGACATCTGCTTAAGGACTATTGTGAGCACTACATATACAGGGTCTAGCAGAAGTAACACCCCTTTTTAAGAGCTGGTAATCTATACCAAATATTTTATTACAAAATCATAAGCCTGTAATTCTGTAATATAACAGTATAAAACTCAAGCACACCATATGGCATTTTAGGTGAAATGTTCAAATTGGTGTCCATCTTGTGGGAGGCAAAGCAAGCCTTATAACGTCATGGCATTATTTCTGCTGGACCCTGCCTAAGAAAATATACGTAGTTGTTCTAAGAGAGACAGTGTAGTATATAATGATTTTATTCTCTAACAACCAGCAAAATATAGAGGAAGTTTGGAGAGAATATATGAAAAAGTAGAATAGGCTTATAGTCTTATAGATATTAATAGGACCTAAAAGAATATTACTTCTAAATAGATGGTGAGAGGAAACAGAGTTGGGAAGAAAGGAGTTACTGCCTAATTTCACTATTGCTCATAACACAGAACCAATAAAGAGAATTACCATGCCTCTGAAAAAGGAAGAACCAAAGATATCATATAGTATAATGTTAAACTTCAGAACAAAAACACAAACCTTTTTAAATATGTAAAGATATATAATGCCAATTCCAAGACTCTATCTCGAAGATATGTTGCCAATATTGTAAAACAATTAGTATTCACATAAGGCTCTTTCTCATAGGACTATTGGTAGTAGCAGATTGCAAACAACCTAAACCATCATCAGTAGGAAACTAGTTGAATAACACTGGTACATTCACACAATGAAATACTAAGCAGATGTAAAAAGGAATAAATGTTTTTATACTTCTATGGAATGATCATAGGATCCATTACAGAACAAGTATGTGCTTTCAAATTTTATCGTTTCCAGGAGTTTGCACTGGTTGGTAATGAAATTAAATACTTAATGTCAGGTTTGTATTGGTTTCCTTAGACAAGGTCCACGTTTCTCTACTGTCATTTGTTGTTGTTTTAATATTAGATTACCTTAATTGATTAGAAAGTTAGATTCTTTGAAAAATATCTGAACAATTCTAGACCATTAAGTAATCAGGCTGACCCTTAGAGAAAATATTGATATAATATAAGCACATTTTGTCTCTGATATTTTACCTTTTCTTTCTTAGTGTGATTTCTGTCTTTCCTGCAACCTCACCAAACAGTGGAGAACCCTAAGGTCTCCAGTTAGTACGCTGATTCAATGGCACTCATTGTACAATGCTTCAATCAACTAAAACCATTGTATCAGTTGTAGAAGAGGAAGCTAGAAGTTTTCCAATATCCATTCTTCACTTCTTGTTTAGTATTATAATAGAATTTATAGCTGGACATATGACCACCTAGCTAAAGATTTCATCCTTCCTTACTAAATGTGGCCATGCAACTAAGTTCTGTTCATTGGGATGTGAATAAATTTTTAGGTGTCACTTTAGGCTTACAGTTGAGCCCTTCAAAGGAAGATGCATGACTAACCCCTCCAATGACTTCTTGCCACGGATCATGTGAATGTATTGGCAGGAGCTGAAACATCTGTCTTGAGCAGCGAAATGCAAGTTTTGTACTGAGGATGACAGAGCAACAAGATGGAAGGAATGTGGGTCTCTGTTGATTGTGGTTCCTCCTACCAGCACTGGATGACTGACCCAGACTTTTATATAAACAGAAAGTAATTTCACATTCTTTAAACCATCATTATTTTGATCTCTCTCTCTTACAGCAATCAAACTTACACACCTTAACTAATACATCAAGAAATAACAGATTATGGGAAGAAAAAAAGTCCATTTATTTGTCTCCAATTAGCATTCTGCAAAATGGCTTAGATTTTCTTGAAGAAAAGACTAAAAGTTTAATTTAAATACTAAAAAAAGTTTACAGACTAAAGATCAAACTTATTTTACAGTTTGAAAATCTCTGCTGGGTAGAAACAGCTTATATCTATAATCCTAATATGCTTTTGCCCTGGTGCCCTTAATCTTCTATGGTTTGTTCTCAAAATTCTAAAGTGCTTGAAAGTTGAGCTAAGGAACAATGACTATGAAAAAGTATTGGTTGAAGCAACTTACTGACACCAGTTTTAATATCAATTGCATAGTGATATTGTCAACTAATTGGTGGAAGTGCCAAGTGAAATCTAGTATAAACCTTGCCTTAAAAATAATTGTCTAAAATATTGAAGTTCAAAGAATATGTGGGTAACCTGAGGCCTTAACTATACCTGGAAATTGAAAATGGCAGTTATAATATGAAGGGTAAAAAAATTGTGTAATTTTTAGGCTGTGAGAAAGCGATTATTTTCCTTGCTCAGAAAAATTATACTAGGTAATTTTTCACTTCTGTTTTTCAAGCTAATAGCTTACAGGTCCTTTTAACAAAAACCACCTTGCTTTCAAGACAGCAGGCATCAAAATATTTTAATATTTTTATATTTAGTAAAGAGCCAAGTGGTTGAAAACACTGGAACTATGAGGAATGTATATCTGAAGTATTTTTTAAATAAGAATGAGTTATGAACAATTCAACTGTGAGACAGCATTTCTCAAAGCAATTTTCAAGGATCACCAGAGTGAAACTCTCTAGAGCTGTCCTTGGGAGTTAAATATTTAAGGAGCTCCCCAGGAGATCTGGTCACACACAGAAGTCAAAGACAACCCTTTAGTTCTGTAAACATACAAAAGCAAATGTATGACTACCATGTCCACTCTAATACTGATACCAATAGTTACCGTTTATCAAATATCTATTATGTGTCAGCTTTGCTCACATTATCTCATTTAATCCCTTTCACATCTTTGAAAAAATAAGTGGCAATACACCATTTTACAAATTTGGATATAGAGAGGTAGAGACCTTGAGTAAGTCGCAGAGTCAGGCTTTGGAGCCATGCTGATTCTCATGATGATTGAAAGTTGCTCATAGTTAACTTTAATGGTAATTCGACTGATAGAGTGATCAGATTTATAAAAGCTACTTAGTCATTGAATGCTCAAGGTCTCTAATACCTAGATAGTCCATTCAAAGATAAAAAGAAGTATGACACATGATGCCATTTTTTTCAACGAGTTTACAGTTTAGATGGAAAATGAAAGCATGTAAAGAGTAAAAGTAAAAGAATAATATAGGACAGTGCAGAAAAGGGACCCTCCACAGTGAGGGCATAGCCAGGATGTATCTAATTTGAAGAGTAAGTGGGAGGACATTAAAGCAGTTAACATTTAAGACAATCAGTTACATTTTGCAATCCTTCTCTAAGTCACTTATGTTTAAATCATGAACTCATTTGTCATCCTAATCTTTGAGGCTTCAAATTATAATTATAATGTCATATACAATGGTGTATATAAATCTGTGCATAATAAATTACATTAACCTGTTTGGCAGATCTCAATGGTAAGAGATTACCTTGTCTGACTATATTTCACAGATGAAAAATCTGAGGTTTAGAATGCAAAGTGATTGTCCAAGTTCATTTAATTTGTCCACCACAGTTCAATGAAACAGGGTTAAGTATTGCCAGGGCTGGAATTGGTTTCCAATTTCTGTTCACTGCTTTTTTGGAAGAAATACCTCAAGGGATATATGTTTTGAAAGAAAACATGTTCCTGACATCTTCTAGGAGTATTCAATGGAAATGTGTTATATTTTCTTATCACTTCAGATTATGTATTGCTTCATTGCTTCCACTTTGGAGTGACATGGGATTTATAGATAAGACCAAGGAGGGAGCAGAAATATCACATTGCCAGACCCATAATGTAATTCCATAGCACCTTTATCCTACAGAATTCAATATGCTTTGCAAACATAGTTTAATTAAGCTTTACAGCAGGAAGATGTAGGTGAAAGAAGGCAAAAAGGATTGTTCCAAAAAGATGCTTGGCTTGGAAAATGAAATAGAGGGTGAGGATAACCTTTCTATGATCATTGTCACTTTGTTGATCTCAAAAGTGGGTCTCTAGAAATTGTACATTGCATTAAAAAAACAACCTTTTTTTAATCAAGTCATATTTTTAAGACAAGAATATGCTTTTTTGGGGAGTAAAATGTTAATTACTCACTTACACATGAGTAACTGTATGTGGTCATTTTTTTAAGTAAAAAATTATAAAGACTACTAAAAATAATTTATTTAGTCTGTTTTGTGAGTTATGTTATCCTAGATGTATTTGGTGAACAAAAATATTTATATCATGTTAATGATATAAATGAGAACAACCCTTGATGAAGTGTGTTATAACTTTTGAATAACCACTATTATTTCCACTAATTGACCTTGATATTTTAATTAGCATGCTTCGAATTCCTATAACTTTTGCTTTGCATCCATTTGTTCTTCTCTCCATGGGAGATTAACCTTTCTCACTTAAGTCAACAGGGTCTTAAAAACAAAAAATGACCAACAAATGTCCTAGTTACAAAGTCACTAAAAACTAAATCACGATCAGTAGCCATTAACCTAAGAACTCTAAATTTTACTCTCAAAAGTTGTAGACCCACCATAGCCCTGGAGCTTTCCACAGCTGACTTTCTTAGGAATGATAGAGATGCCTATGGATGTTAGGATGAATTACTGTTTGTTTTTCATTTTCCCCTCCTTATTCCAAGCAGAAAGGTTTGAGCCAAGGTTGAAAGGTTAAGCTATTTAAAAAAATCCTCCTCATGGCTTTGCTTCCCTGAAATGGTTTATATCATAAGTAACACAGAAGCCCCAAGAGAAAAAAAGATATGGTTCTCCCATGGTGGATATAAAAATTATGGAACCCTTTGAGTAGTGACAGCCCATTTCACTATATAACAACACCAAGGGAAGTGGCAAGATTCAGAGACACCAAAAGAATGATGTGGGGCTGCTGGGGTGGCTCAGTGGGTTAAGTGCTCGCCTTGCAGCCCTGGTGTCTGAGGATCAAGTCCTGGCCCTGGCTCATGTGGACCCAAATGCTGAACTTGAGGTGTGCCTCCCATGTGGGAGACCCCCAGTTCGGTTCTCACCTGGGTGAGCTTCCCTTTTTGGAGGCCTCCGGTTTAGCCTCCAGCTCGTGGGGGTGTACCTCCCATTCAGGAGGCCCCTGCCTAGTTCCTGCCTTGCACAGCCCCCGCCCACCTTTATGGAACAAAAGAAACCATATCAAAAACTGATAATGTTTCCTTTTTACTTTGTTGACGGTGTACTTTGCTGTGTAGAAGCTTTTCATTTGATATAGTCCCATTTATTTATTTTTGCTTTTACTTCCCTTGCAACTAAATGGGAGAAAATATTTGCAAATAATGCCTCTGACAAGGGGCTAATATCTAAAATATATGAAGAACTCATACAACTCAACAACAAAAAAACAAATAATTCAATTAAAAAATGGCAGAAGACCTAAACAGGCATTTCTTTCCTGAAGACATACAAACAGCCAACAGATACATGAAAAAATGCTCAACATCACTCGCAATTAGGGAAACACAAATTCAAACCATGATGAGATACCAGCTCACACCTGTTAGAATGGCTATAATCAACAAGACAAAGACTAACAAGTGCTAGAGAGGCTGTGGAAAAAAGGAACCCTCATACACTGCTGGTGGAAATGTAAATTGGTACAACCACTGTGAAAGGCAGTGTGGAGATTCCTCAAAAAACTAGGAATGGAATTGCCATTATGACCCAGCAATCCCTCTCCTGGGGATCTACCCAAAAACCTGAACACCTTAATCTGAAAAGATATCTGTACCCAAATGTTCATCACAGCAGTGTTCACAGCAGCTGGCCAAGGTGTGGAATCAACTAAAGTGTCCTCTGATAGATGACTGGATATAGAAGTTGTGGTACATTTATACAAATGAATACTACTCAGCAATAAGAGAAGATGAAATACAGCAAATTGTGACAACATGGACAGACCTTGAAAAC
Source organism: Craseonycteris thonglongyai (assembly GCA_004027555.1). NCBI lineage: Eukaryota > Metazoa > Chordata > Mammalia > Chiroptera > Craseonycteridae > Craseonycteris > Craseonycteris thonglongyai. The sequence continues at coordinate 10,329 of PVKE010017534.1, forward strand.
ATCTTATTAAGCAAGATAAGTCAGACGAAAAGAATCAAGAAACATATGACCTCACTTATAAGTGGAATATAAAACTGAAAAGAACAAAGAATCGAAGACTCATGGACACAGTCAATAGTTTAGTGGTTACCTGAGGGTAAGGGGGGAGGTGGGTGGGAGAGATGGGGGGAAGGGGGGAGTAGGGAAGAGGAATCAAACCTATGGTGATGGAAAGTGAGCTGATTCTGGGTGGTGAGCACATTAATGCGATGTATAGACAACATAATGTAGAATTGTACACCTGGAAACAATGCAATTGATATCAATCAATGTCACCCCAATAAATTGAACAATAAAAGAAAACACACACACACAAAAAACCAAAACTCATGACGTGCAACTATGGCGATTTCTCTGGTTCCTTCTCCTCTCTGTCATTCTCTCTGTGTCAAAAACAATAAAATAAATCTAAGAAAATAAAAAATAAAAAAACGGTGTGCTTGTGAAGCTGGACTCCATTTATTCGCTCATTAAAGTGTTTAGCTATGGAGATATCCAGAGAATGAGCAACCCAGGTAGAGGTAACAGCTAGTTCAAAGGCCCTAAGGCAGGCACATTTCTGACGTTTCTGAGGCAGAGAGGAGGTCAGTGTAAGAAAGAGCAGAGAGATGAGATGGTGCCAGACTTTAGCCTTTGTAAAGCCTTTGGCCTTTATTCTGGTAAAAAGAAAAGTTATTGAAGGGTTTTGATGTGAGCAATGACACAATCTTTGTTTTATAGGATTGTGCTGGTTTCTATGTTAAAAACATATGTGTAGGTAGTACTCCAGCCCCTAACGTAGTAGCTACACATAGACTATTGGTGGCGGGTGGGGTGCAATGGGTTGCACAGGTGGGGCTCGCAGGGAACAGCCAGCAAACCAGCTAGGAGACAAAACCAGGGCAGTGGAAGATGATGGCAGCTCAAACTATACTTGTAGCTATGAAGGTAAAGAAACACTGTCGGAATGTGGATCTGTGTTGAAGGTAGAGTCCACAGGAGTTACAATGGTTTAGATGCAAAAACACAATCAAGAATATGGAATCAATGGCCTAAGTTGCAAAGGTCTTAATATCAGGTTTAGAAAAATCTTAGTTTGTATGTAAATAGCAGTGCTTGAAAAGAGCACATGATTTAGAATGTGAGGACATCCTCACTGGTAATTACAATGGCCTAAAGATGAAACATCTCTTAATGTTCTGGGTGCCACAGACATTCCTCAAGATTTTTACATGACCTGAGACAGAGGGGGAGTTGTATTTGCCTGTAATCTGTCAGATGCAAGTTTTTAAAATAATATATGATTGTACATATCGTAATAGTACAGCTTGTCAAATCTTTCACAAACTAAACATATCTGTCAAACAAACAACTCTTCAAAAGCATCACTTTATCCTCTCTTCCAATTGCTACTTTGGTTGAATGTAATCACTTACCTGACTTCTAAAATCACAGGTTGGGGAAGCCGGGATGGCTCAGTGGGTTAAGCGCTCACTTTGCAGCGCCAGGGACTGAGGATCAAATCCCGGCCCCGGCCCGTGCAGAACCATATGCTGAACTGGGGAGTGCCCCCAGTTGAGTTCTCTCTCTGTATCTCTCTCTCTCTCTCTCTCTCTCTCTCTCTCTCTCTCTCTCTCTCTCTCTCTCTCTGTCAATAAATAAATAAATAAAACTTTAAAACTTAAAATCACAGGTTGATTTTGTCTGTTTTAGTGGCAGCTATACTTTGTAGATATAAACTTTTCTTTCAACGTATTGTTTGTGAATTCATCCATATTATTGCTCATGGCGATGGTTTGTTCATTCTCCTTGCTGTGTTTGTGGTCATCAAACTTTTTCTAAAAAACACTAGAAATTAAATATTTTAGGCTTTTCAGGTCATGCTTAATTCTGGTACATATTCTTCATTTATTGTTGTCTTTACAACCCCTTAAAAAATATAAAATCTGGGAAAGCTGGGATGGCTCACGGGGTTAAGCACTCACTTTGCAGCCTCAAGAACCGAGAATCGAATCCTGACCCTGGTCAGTGCAGACCCATATGCTAAACCGGGGTGTGCCTCCCATGCCGGAGGCTCCCAATTTGGTTCTTGCCCCCCAGTTCGACCCCTGGCTCGAGGGGCATGCCTACCATGCGGAAGGCCCCCAGCCCAGTTCCACCCTTCACAGACCCCGCCCACCTGTATGGAATGAAACCATGTCGAAAACTGATGATGTACAACTATGGAGACTGCTCTGAGCCCTCCCCAGTCTCTCTGTCTCTCTCTGACTCTGTCAAAAACAACAACAACAACAACAACAAAAAAAAATATATATATATATAATCACATATATTCTTAGCTCAAAGACCAGCAATTAAAATAGGTATTGAGCTGGACTTGTCCAACAGGCTGTAGTTTGCTCACTTCTGCTATATAACGTTGCAGTGTGGTCATAATATAATACATTTATCCATTCTAATGTTTAAGGGTAGTTGGATAGTTTCCATTTTGGGGCTACTGGAACATTCTAGTGCATATCTTTTGGTGCACATATATACACATATTTTAAAATATATGCCTGGGAGGGAAATTGCTGGATCATAGCATTTAAGTATACATATGTACACATGTGTGTGTGTGTACTCAATGTAAGTAGGCATTTCTGAACAGTTTTTCAAAGAGTTTATACCAATTTACACTGCCAACACTTATTATTTTTTATCTTTTAAAATTTTTTCCATTCCAGTACATGTGCAGTAGAATTTCACTGTGGTTAATGTACATTTTCTTAATGATTAATCAAGTTGAGCACCTTCTTTCAATGTTATTGGCCATTTTGATACTTATAAATTAAATTGAAGTAAATAAAATATGACCATTATTAAACACAAGTTTGTGTATTAAGATTATTTGATCATATAATTATAGTGACTCTCATTTCAATTAGAATGAAATTCAAAAGCCCTGTTCTTGGATTGCAAAACTCTAAGTGATCTGATCCCTGATTACCTCTCTGACCAAATTTCCCATCAATCTCCTCTTGACCACAGATTATCAACTACTATGGCCTTTTGAAAACGACTTGAACATGCCAGGTTTCTTTCTACCACAGGGCCTTTGCACCAGCTGTGTCCTCTGCCTGTGTTAACCTTACCCTGATCTTCCTATGATTGACTTTGCCTTTTCATTCAGGTGCCAAGTTACATGTGACCTACTGTGAGACTCTTTCTCTGCTCACCCTATCTGACCAATCTTTCAGTCATACTTCTTCCCGTCACTCATTATAGTTTTCTGCATAGCATTCATCACTGCTGTATGTCTGTGTTACTCACTTTTATGTCTCCAGCCCCTAGAGTGATAACTACACATAGCATGCTCTCAATAAATGTTTGTTAATATGAGAATACGTTTACAAGATATGTCAGTTATAACATCTGACCTCTCACTACTAATTAGGAAAATTTTTCCGCCAATGGTCCCAGTACATAGCAACCTTACTACGAAGTTGAACTGACTTGAAAAGATGACTTTCAGGTAATAAGATTTCCTCCAAAATCTGATCCAGGAACAAAGAAAGAATTGCCACAAAGCTTTGTAGCCTGCAAGTGAAAGATCATGAAATAGGACTGTGACTGTATTGACATTGACAAAGGATAAACTCTAGTGAAAAGACAGAAAATGCAGAGGGAGGAAACTAGAAGTCAGCAGAAGATAGCTGAGAGTGAGAGAGCTAGAAGCATTCTCATTTGGGGTACCTGGGAAACAATAGCAACACTGGAAAGACAGTTTTTGAGTTCAGTACTTATAAATTCTCTTGAGCCATTGATTGCAAATCTAAATGTACTCCCCAGCAACCTGAGGCCTGCACTGTTCTGACCCCTGACCTTAGAGTTGCATAGGATTCCACTTAGATTTAAAGAAAATAACCCATTGTTTATAGTATCTTGAACAAATTGGTATTTTTATATGCAAATGAAGTCTGACTGTAATACTAGAGTAGCCATTGGGTGAATACTTACCAGTTGATTAATATTAATTTATTGAACGTGAGATCAATTCATTAGTAAGCATTGATTGAACCATGCCAATTTCAAGCTAATGAGTATAGAAAACTTTAAGGCGTAACTTCAACAGCAAAATAGTAGAATACTGCTGCAGTTTTTTTTTCCTGCAAGCCCTTCCCCTCCTGGCAGTGGGTGGGCACCTCGTGTTGCAGAGATAATCTGCAGCCCCCTGCAGTGAACACAGCGGCCTACGCCTAATCAAAAGCAATCATAAGTAAGATTATTTTGCACCATTTGGCTATAATTAGACCAGCTTTCTTTTTAGTGATTCATTAGCATGATACTTTACAAACTCAATCTAAATTCCTCCATAAGTAGTGACAGGTTGTGAACCAGAATGAGAACTATTGGTAACAAGAGCAAAGACAAAGGAAACAGGAAAGAATATTGCTTGGTTCCCCCTCTTTTGCAAATTGCAAAGCAGACAAAGCCAACAGCCTGTCTGCCTGCACTGTTGAACAATAACTTTCATATACTCTGCTCCCAGAGGGGAGTTGGCTGACAAATAGACCCTCATAGCATTGTTGGATTTTTTTATACCATTGGTTTAATCCCAGCCTTTTCTTTCTGTTTCAAAAAAAAGAAATATTATATACATGAAATTTATGTTGTCTTGTTCATCTGACCATTGTCTCCTGTTATCTTCAATGTCTGAGGCATATCTGTTTTTTAACTGTTAATGGTACTGTCATACAAGTAGTGTCTGTAGCCACTGCCATTTCAAGCTGTTATAGTAATAAGAGATGAAGATCTGATAAGTTACTGAAATGAATATTTGGTAAGCATTGAATCAGCCCTCAAGTGAAGGCATGTTATAGGTGCTTAAAGAACTATAATAATTTCTACATAGACTCTGTGCCCAAGGGATTGCAAAGTATAGAGAAGTACGAGGCCAGTTTCTGTGCTGAAACTCTCTGGAAGTCAAGAAAGTTCTTCTCAAGCTGTAATAGAAACACAAATAGCTTGGACATCTTGTTAAAATGCAGATTCTGATTCAGTAGTTCTTGAGTTAGGCCCAAGATTCTGCAGTTCTCACAAGCCCCAGTGGTATGATACAATGCCGCCAGTCAGGGGCTCACCCTGAATAATCAGGGTCCAGAGAAGGGCTGTCCATTGGCAACAGAACGTGAGCCATCTATATAAGTTTTCAGTAGCCATATTAGAAACATATAAAGAAAAGGATGGGATTAATTTTAACACAATATTGTATTTAACCCTGTATATCCAAAACATCATTTCAATATGTAAACAGCATGCAAAATATTAATAACATATTTTACATTATTTTTTTAATTTTATGCCTGTGAAATTTAATGTGTAGTTTACTCTTATAGCTCATCTCAATTCACACTAGCCACCTTTGAAAAGCTCTGTAGCAACATGTGCTTAATGACTATCAGATTAGATAGCACAAGCAGTCCAACGACAAGCACAAACCTATCCATCAGTGCCTGCTTATTCCTAATTCTATTAGATGGAATCAGATGACATTAGGTTGCGTTGTAGTCACAAATGATGGTTTTACATCCAGTCTCTGAACTGTCCATGTAATTTTAGAGATAGCTATTTAATTCAAATATTTTTAGACTCTATAAAATTAGGAAGATGATATCTCATAATACCATATACTATCCTGCATAATATGTGCTCATTTAATTTTATTTAAATCTGAACATGCAGATTTAACTATGAAAAGTTATTTAGTAGGTGTGGGAAGCAAGGTTAATTAACCATTGGTACTCTTTCACACCCATACTTGGGGAAATTGAGTTTCAGATTGCTAAATCTTAAGGAGCAAAGAGAAGGCCCAGATCAGATATACCTTCATGGGGAGTAGTAGGAATGTGGATGAAAGAAGTGGTAGGAAAAAAAGGCCAATGGCAAAAAGTAAAATGAAGTCAAAGTTCACAGTAGGGCTCTTTGGACAATGCACTGAACTGGAAAAGGCTGAGAATATGTTTCCCCAGAGTAGTGAGAGGAAAATATGGAAAGTGGGCTATCTGGCATCTCTTAGAGTTAAATTAAGGTGACATGCTATTTAATTTTGAAATTAATAAAAAAAAACCCCACTATATAATGTAATGGCATATCATAGTTGTTTCAATTTAAAGCATTACATCTAAATCCAGAGTGGGGAATGAGTCTTGTCTAAGAGTCCACACTGAGGATTTTGTCCAATGACATGCATACCCACAGAGATTTTAATTACCCCTTCACAACCCAATCAGATTGCAAAATGCAGTAACTAACACTTAGAATTGTTATTTGATGTATCTTTAGAGTCTAAAGTCACTGTTACTATATTCTTGAAGAAGTTTTATTTATTGCAACCAATAATTTATTTAGTTTTAATGGCAAAATATAGGCCAGTACTAAAATGGCATTTCTGCTTTTCATTCACTCATTCATTCATTCATTCATCCCTATTCACTAAACAATTAGTTGAATGAATACTACATAAATAGCTCAGTCTCCCCCACTTTGAGAAATTTTCTTTCCCAAACCTTTGAAATAGGTATTATTTAAAGATCTGTCCTGTTCTTCCTCCTAATTCCCACCTTCAGGAATTTTTAGGGTACATAATTTCATGTTGTAGCTAGCTCTCTCCTTGCAATATTAGAAATTTTGAATACTTATGTTCTATGTAATAAAACCTCATTAATTCCAACCTTGCAAAGTCAAAATGTGTATGAACACATACTTGGCCTTAACTATCATTTACTTTTCTGGTATGTACTAAGTGAACACAAATTCAATTTATAGGTTTAATCACACAGGTTCAATCATTTATGCATTTTGGTCATCTCAAATTTTATATAATGGACTCATTCAAAAATAAGCCTCTATATTAAATCCAGTTTAAAAGGGCCTGTTTTTTCCAGTATTCATTAGCCACTAATTGTATGCATATATCTATAGGTCAGAAAATGAAATTTGATTTAAGACCTTCTATAAAAGTGATTTTCAATTCATTTAGGCTGGTCCCCTTTGCAATCGTGTTACTAGAGAAGTTTAATCTCTTCTGGATGTTTTTGTTCAGTGCAACATGGACTAGAAAGAAATCTCCTAAAGATCCTCTAACATGTCCTAAAGATCCTCTAAAATGTGCAATAAATTGACCACTGAAATCTACACACAGTAAAAGTATAGTGACTTTCATACATTGAGTGACCACAAAGCTGGAGTTGAGGGTTTTATGTCTTGTGCCTGAGGTGTATTGACTTCTCTTTTCTTATAGCCATGATGTCCTACAGAAAACCAATAACAAAATAAGAAATGAAGCGAACTATGGATTTAGAGCTTTACTGTCTGTGCTAGTCAAGACGCTGTCCCTGGCCTGAAATTCCATTTTTTAAAAACTAGGCTTTTTTAATAAACCATAATCAATACTTAGCTTACCCAACCTCTTGCTTTTGCTCATAGATTATCTAGAGGTGTCTAGATGGAAAATACCTAGGTAAACATTTTCACATGTTCCTTTATTCAAGTCACCTATTTTTGACTGTGGATGTTTCCATTCACTACGATGGGGCAGTACCATGATTTCTTTTTCTGTTTGTTGTCCAGTTCACGAGGTTTATAAAAATCACTTTTCATCGAGGAGTCTGCCGTGCTCTGCTGCACTGAGAGATCTCCAGGGTTATGTAGCATTTACAGGATTTTATTGCTTCTTTTGATACTACTGTGGTTTAGAAGTTCATTCGCCTCTCACCTAAGGTATACACTATTAAGTGATCTCGTTTTAATTATCTTGCTCCTATTTTCATCACATTCGCATAATTTCTCTTCATGCCCAATTTGTTAGCTACTTTAATGGTGAAAAAAAGCATGTCTTGCTCTTTTAGCACTATTCTGAGCATCAAAATTGAATGGGTCATGGCAAATTTGCTAATGCAGACAAGCTGATAACAAGTTACATGATTGTGAGTTTGGGAGTCTGCCAAAACAAGGTAAAAAAAATCCATAACTTTAATATAACAAAGATCTGAAACAATTTCATCATAAGTTGAGGTAGTTCCCAATATAGGCAGAAAACAACAATCAGAGAGCATTCGAAGAATTATTTCTATTTGTCCATGATATTTTCAATCCAAAAGATATTGTTACAGCCTTATAAATATACTAGTATGTTACCTAATACTTATAATTTTAGTATAGTTATTTCTGACAAATAAACAAGTAAGTTAAACTATTTTAATAGAATAAATTTGCCTATTTTCTCTCAAATACACATAAATACATATTTTGTCAGTTGTTATTTCCCTCTATACTTAGTTGTTTTTCTCTCATTAATATCTTTGTAATTCTGATATTTTTAAAATTCTGAACAGAAACAGATAAAATACAAATTAGCTTATATGTTTTCTATGTCATGACGTAACCCTCATAAGTATATTTTTGTAAAAATGTAATTCTGAAGCCATGTAAAAGCAAACGCTGTCAATCTGACAGAAACAGTTGAGATTTGGGCCCTATTGTCCGCCACCTGTGTGACAGTACTGACATTTCCTGACTTCTGTGAGCCTTGCCTTTCCTGTCTGTGAAATGGAATTGGGCCCTGCTGGACACACCTGACCTTTCCTGCTTGAAAATCTAGCTGCCAAAAATATGACGTTGCTTAGAGTTCACACAAACCACGTTCTTTTTCACTCTCAGTCTTTAGATTGTACCCTCTTGCACAGAACACTCTTCCAGTTTCCCCACTGTGTCCCTAGCTCAGTCCTAAATGTCTTAGGCTTCAGCTGTCTCTCCTTGTAGGGAGCTTCCCTGTGAGCTGTTGGCCCCCTCCCCATTCTGCTTAGCCCTCCAGGTTGAGAGTGCCTGCGTTGTAGTCCTGCAACTCCAGCACTATCTGCACCACAGCACGTAACACAGTACATTAGAAATGTGTGCTTGGGGAAGCTGGGATGGCTCAGAGGGTTGAGCGCTTGCTTTGCAGTCCCAGAGCCCGAGGATCGAATCCTGGCCCCAGCCCATGCAGACCCACATGCTGAACTGGGGTGTGCCCCCAGTTCAGTTCCTGCCGGGCCCTATGTGGGAGGCTCCCGGCCCAGTTCCTGCCCTACGCAGCCCCGCGCCCACCTGTGGAGTGAAATTATATGGAAAACTAATGCTGTCAACTATGGAGACTGCTCTGGGCCCTCCCCCTTCTCTCTGTCTCTCTCTCTCTCTCTGTCTCTCTCTGTCAAAAAACAATAAAAATCTTAAAAAAAAATGTGCTTGTCTGTTGATGCCCCTCAGCAGACTAAAAGCCACATAAAGGCTGAAACCACCTTTACGTTACTCATCAGTTTATCCCCTTAGTTGAGCACCATGCTTGTCCCGAAGAAGACACTTTTCACTTGTTAAGAACATGTCTCTTCCCCTGCCAGCACTCCCAAATCTCCCTAGATTCATAAAAATATTGTGCCAAAATTATTCATTTAGGGTTTAGAGACTTTAGAGGTGTGTGTTCCATGGTCTGTAGGCTATACCATAGTCATAGTGCCCCACACATTTTATTTCTTTTTAGACTATCTTCTTATTTATACTGTGAGATCCTTGAAAGTAAGGATTTCATCTTGTTCATCTTGATATCCACAGAGCATTATATAACACCTGGCATAGAATGGGCTCTCAACAAATGCAAATGAATTTAAATGAGTAATTATTTTGGCATAAACTATTATCAGGTTTCCATTTAAGAGAAGTTTAAACCATGTCTAATTGGTGAATATTCAGCAATTGTTAATAGACAGTTTTTAAATCATCTACTTATACATTATATATAGACATCTCTATGTACATTATAAGTCCATTGAATTAAAAAAAATGTGTTATTTTTTCTATGAAAACAAAGTATAGTGTTTTGATTGAATGTTAACAATATTTTCATCTATTTCTAACTCATTCTTGTTTAAGTGCTGTCTGGAGGCAGCATTTCAAGTTATGAAAGAAACCGTAGATATACTTTCAAAGATTAACTTCCAAATCAACAATCTATTGTGAGGTCTTATTGCTCAACATAATAATAGACTCTATCTCATTGGGTCATTTGTTAAAGTCATACAACTTAATTTGGTACAATGTCATTTGTAGTTATTACTCAACCTCAGCCACGCCTTCTGGGAGTCCATCATTTCTCTTATTCACCCCTACTTATGTCTCCAGTGTACTGTGTACAGCAGATAATCCAAATAGTTTCCCATTCATTTCAAGTTTATAATTGCTATTCAGAGCACCCATGCTCAGCTATCTTGGCCTCCTACTTCAGTGACATATTAGATGTTGACTATGGTGGCTTTCTGCCATTTGCAAACCTCTCTGAAGTCACATATATTGTCACTCCTGCTCACTTTCTCTTCTGTCTCCCTCTTGCTCTTTCTCTCCCCATTAAGCTACTATTCTACCTTCTGTTTTTCCTAACAACTTTTCTAACAAACTTTCTATTTCATCACCTTATATAATTCTTTGTCTTTCTCCTCATTAAAAAGATCATCACTGACCACTTTGCTGGAATATATAATGGTCCTTTCTTATTTTACTTACTCATACAATTCAACTTTTCCATTGTATAACTGTGGCACTAAATACAGCTTGGAGGACTTTAACGTCTATCCCATGATTTCTGTTACCAATCTCCCCTCCCACACAACCTATACCCAATACAATGCAATGTAAATGAAAATGATATTTTTCCTCCACAAATACAGTTTCAAGATTGATGTGCTACTAGCTTTTCATTTTATTCTAAAGAACCTTGTACATAAAAATCCTGAACGTATTATTGCTACAGTACTTGATACTAAAGTTCTTTTCTTTTTCCTCTTGCTTCAAAGACTATTCCTGCTCTTTCTCCTTCTCTGGCTCTTGTTTGCTTCTGCTGATCCCCATATGTAGGCTTTCTCTTAGGATCTAGCCTGGGTTCTTCACTTTCTTGCAATAATTTTATTTATTCCTTTGACTCCAATTATCACCTTTGTCCTAATCACTTCTGTATTGTCAACTCCAAATCTGACCTTACTTTCTTGTAAATTAACCTCTAAATAAACACGAGATTATATAAATACAGGGGTTCTTTAAATGCATACTAAGATGGTATATCTGTGATTTATTGACAAAAGCAAATGAAATACGTTTGAGAATGCAGCAATGTTGTCCATGAATTTAATTTGGTTCTCATTTTTATTCAATAGCTATTGAGTTTGCATCTAAGCATTCTCAAAATCTGCAAACACTAGTTTGTTTGTTTGTTTTTTCTTCTTCTGGAATCCCTAATACAAAATAAAGAGATCCACTTAAAATACATGGGCTAACTGTACAACTGGTCTCTGATTTAATCCAGAACATGGTAAATATTGCCGCTCTTGAGCCACTACCCACATTAGTTAGAAATGAAAAGAACAAAACTTTGAATCACTTAAGGAAAAAAACATTGATAACTATCACAAAACTTACCTCTAAACAGGGTGCAAATTTCACTGCAATAATTTTACTTCACAATTGTTGATTCATTATTTTATGGAAAATTTATCAGCTATATTTTATTCTTTATAGAAATAAGTAATCTCATTGCTTGTATCTGGGTGAACAGAGTAAGTACGTAGTAATAACAGCATCAATGACTACTTCTATAGTAATTATTAAGTGCTATGTGAAAGCACAATACAAAGAACTTTTTTCATTTTCTTATTTCATCTTCACAATAATACAAAGATGTCAATACTGTTATTATTCTCATTTGAGAATAAGGAAACTGAAGTTCAGGGACCACCAATAACGTTGAAAGTCATACAGCTAATAAATGTCAAAGCCAGCATTTGAATTCATACGTATCTAATTCCAAAATCTACATTCTTATCTAGTATATATATAAAGAACATAGAAGCATGTGTCTAAGTAGGCTCTCATCTCAGCTCGGTCACTATCCATCTATGTTACTTTTTTAAAAATTTTTATTGTTAAATTCATTGAGGTTACTTTGGTTGGTAACAATTACATAAATTCCAGGTATACAGTTTCACATTATGTTGTCTATGCATTACATTATGTGCTCACTACCCAGAGTCAGCTCTCTTTCCATCATGACATATTTGATGCCCCCTCCCTACACTACCACCACCCCTTTCTCCCACCCGCCTTCCCCTTTACCCTCAGCTAACCACTAAACTATTAAATTGTCCATGAGTTTTTGTTTCTTTGTTACTTTCAGTTTTACATTCCACCTATTAGTGAGGTCACATGTTTCTTGATTCTTTCAGTCTGACTTATTTCGCTTAATAAGATGGTTTCAAGGTCCATCCATGTTGTCACAAATGGCTGTAATCCGTCTTTTCTTATTGGGGCGTAGTGTTCTATTATGTAAACGTACCACAACTTCTTTATCCAGTCATCTACCAAAGAACATTTTGGTTGTTTCTATGACTTGGCTACTGTAAACAGTGTTGCGATGAACATTCAGGAACAGATATCTTTACAAATTAAGGTTTTCAAGATTCTTGGATAGATACCCAGATGAGGGATTGTTTGGTCATAGGGAAATTCCATCCCTAATTTTTTGAGGAATCTCCATACTGCCTTCCATAGTGTTTGCACCAATTTACATTCTTACCAGTAGTGTATGAGGGTTCCTTTTTCTCCACAGCCTCTCCAGCACTTGTTTTTCATTGTCTTGTTGATTATAGCCATTTTAACAAATGTGAGGTGGTAACTCAGTGTGTTTTTAATTTGCATCTCCCTAATTGCTAGTAATGTTGAGCATTTTTTCATATATCTGTTGACCATTTGTATGTCTTCATGGGAGAAGTGTCTGTTTAGGTCTTCTCATTTTTTAAATTGGATCATTTGTTTTGTTGTTATGTTGCTGTTGAGTTGTATGAGTTCTTTATATATTTTAGATATTAACCCATTATTGTAGGCATTGTTTGCAAATATTTTCTCCCTTCAGTTGGTTTTCTTTTTTGTTGTTGTTGATGGTGTCCTCTGCTGTGCAGAATTTGATGTAGTCCTATTCATTTATTTTTACTTCCCTAACCTTTGAAGTTAAGTTCATAAAGTGCTCTCTGAGCCCAAGGTCTATAAGTTTAGTACCAATGCTTTCTTCTATGAAGTTTATTGTTTTGGGTCTTATGTGGAGGTCTTTAATCTACTTGGAGTTAATTTTGGTTTATGGTGATGGTTCACAATCCAGATTCATTCTTTTTCATGTGGTTTTCCAATTTTCCCAACACCATTTACTAAAGAGAATTTCTTTTCTCCATTGTATATATTTTGCTCCTTTGTCAAAAATTATGTTCATATATTTATGGATTTATTTCTGGGTTTTCAATTCTTTTCCATTGGTCTATATGTCTATTTTTCTGCCAACAGTAAGCTGTTTTGATTATTGACACTTTGTAATATAGACATTATAGGCATAATGCCTCCAGTCTTATTCTTTTTTATAGAATTGCTTTGGTCATTCAAGGTCTTTTGTGGTTCCGTATGAATCTGATGATTTTTGTATCTATTTCTCAAAAAAAATTTCTGTAGGATTTTATTGGGCATTGCCTTAAATCTGTACATTGCTTTGAGTAATATCACCATTTTGACTATGTTAATTGTTCCAATCTATGAACACGGAATATCTTTCCATTTCATTCTATCTTCTTCAATTTGTTTTAAAGTGTCTTATAGTTTTCCGAGTATAAGCCCCTCATATTCTTCATTAAGATTATTATAAAATATTTTATTCTTTTTGTTTTGATTGCAAAAAGTATTATTTTACTCATTTCTTTTTCTGAGGTTTAGTTGTTTTGTATATAAGAATGCTGTGGATTTTTGTACATTGAATTTTGTATCTTGCAACTTTATTATACTCATTTATTATTTCTAATAGTTTTCTGGTAGGGTCTTTATATTTTTCTATATAAAGAATCATGTCATCTTCAAGAAGTGATAGTTTAACTTCTTCACTCCCAATTTCGATGCCCTTTATTGTTTCCATCTGTCTGATGGCTCTGTCTAGAACTTCCAGCACTATGTTGAATATCAATGGTTACAGGAGACATCCCTGTCTTGTTCCTGATTTTAGAAGAAAAGGTTTTGAAAAAGTGTTTCCTCATTTGCTGAGGGTTTGTCATGCATGGTCTTTATTATGTTGAGGTACTTTCCTTCTATACCAATTTTATTAAATGTTTTGATCATAAATGGATTTTGTATCATATTGAATGCCTTTTCTGCATCAATTGATATAATCATAAGGTTTTTATCATTTATTTTGTTTATATGGTGTATTACATTGATCGATTTGTGTTTGTTGAACCATCTTTGTGCCGCTGGGAACAATTCCACTTGATCATGATGTATAATCTTTGTAATAAATTTTTGTATTCTATTTGCTAGTATTTTGTTCAGGATTTTTGTATCAGTGTTCATCAGAGATATTGGTCTATAGTTTTCTTTTTTTGTGATGTCCTTGCCAGGCTTTGGTATTAGGGTAATGTTGGCCTCTTAGAATGAGTTAGGAAGTGTTGCCTCTTCAAATTTTTTTGGAAAAGTTTGAGGAGGATAGGTGTTCCTCTTTGAATGCCTGGTAAACTCATACCATCTGGTCTTGGACTCTTGCTTTTGGGGAGGTTTTAGATAATTGTTTCAATTTTCTGACAGTTGATTGGTTTGTTTAGATTATACAGTTCTTCTTAATTCAGTCTAAGTAGACTATATGTTTCTAAAACCTTGTCCATTTCTTCTAAGTTGCAAAATTTGGTGGCATATAGGCCTTCATAGTATTCTTGTATGATCCTTTGTATTTATGTGGTATCAGTTGTAATTTCTCCTCTTTAGTGTCTAATTTGGATTATTTATGTATTTTCTCTTTTTTCCTTGGTTAGTCTAGACAGGGGTTTGTCAATTTTATTAATTTTTTTCAAAGAACTAGCTCTTTGTTATATTAATTTTTTCTATTGTTTTGCTGTTCTCTATTTCATTTAATTCTGCTTTAATTTTAATTATTTCTTTATTTCTGCTGCCTTTTGGTATTTTTGTTCTTCTTTTTCTAGTTTTTTAATATGTGATATTAGGTTGTTTATTTGTGATTTTTCTTGTTTCTTGAGATAGGCCTGTAGTGATATAAATTTCCCTCCTATTATTGCTTCCACTGCATCCCAGTAATTTTGTTATGTTGTGTTTTCATTGTCATTTATTTCTATGTATTTTTAATCTCTTCTTTTATTTCTTCTTTGATTTAGTCATTTGTAAATAACATGTTGTTCAAGCTCCATGCATATGTGGTTTTTCATGCTTTCTTTTTGTAGTTAATCTCCAATTTCAAAGCTTTGTCATCAGAGAATACACTTGGTATAATTTCAATCTTCTTAAATTTGCTGAGGCTAGCTTTGTGTCCCAGCATGTGGTCTATCCTTGAGAATATTCCATGTGAACCAGAAAGGAATGAATAGTCATGTGTTGTAAAATGAAGTAGCCTGTAAATGCCACCTATGTCCAATTGCTATAATGTTTTATTTAAAGCTGATATATTTTTATTTATTTTCTGTTTGGATGATCTGTCAAGGGGGTGTTTAGGTCCCATACTATTACTGTTTTTATCAGTTTCTCCTTTGAGATCTATTAGTTGTTGCTTTGTAAATTTTGGTGCTTCTTGGTCAGAGGCATATATATTGATAAGTGTTATGTCTTCTTATTGTATTGTCTCATTTATTATTATAAAATGTCCATCATTGTCTCTTATTATCTTTTTGATCCTGAAATCTGTTTTCTCAGATATAAGTATGGCTCCTCCTGCTTTTCTCTGGATGCCATTTGCTTGAAGCATTTTCTTTTTTTTTTTTCATCCTCTTACTTTGAGTCTGTGTTTGTCCTTGTGGCTGAGGTGTGTCGCTTGCAAATAGCACAAGGTTGGTTTTTTATTCTTTAATCCAGTTTGCTACTCTGTCTTTTTATTGGAGAATTCAGTCCATTTACATTTAGGGTGATGGTTAATATATGATGATTTCCTAGGGCCATTTTATCTTTTATTTTCTGGTAGCTCCTTTTTTCTGAGTACTTCTTTGCTTTTTCATTGCCATCAGTTATTTTAGTTTAATGGTGTTTTCTCTCTCTCTCTCTCTCTCTCTCTCTCTCTCTCTCTCTCTCTCTCTCTCTTTTGTTCTTGTTGTTATGTGCCCCAGTTCTAAGTTCTTTTTGAGTGTTTACCATAAATTTTATGTAAATGAAAGTTTCATATATGCAATGTTTTCTTTTCTTAAAGATGTTTCTTATCTCTATTCTCTTTGGAAATTTAAACTTTGACTTCCTCTCCTTTTATGTTTTTGTTGTTCCAGCTTATCCCCACTTATTTTTACTTTTCGTTTCATGTCCAGTTGTCTCCTTCGGTATTTCTTGAAATGCTGGCCTTGGGCAGGAGAATTTCTTCAGTTTCTGTATGTCTGAAAAGGTCTTTATTCCTTCTTCATATCTAAAAGATAACTTTGCTGGGTAGATGATTCTTTGCTGGTTATTTCTCTCCTTTAATATTTTTAATACTTGATTCCACTCCTTTCTGCCTTGAAGAGTTTCTGTTGAGAAATCTGATGATAGTCTGATGGGCTTTCCTTTATAGGTTATGGTGTTCTTTCTTTCTGGCTGCCTTGAGGATTCTTTCTTTGTCTTTGACCTTTGACATCTTCAATATAATGTGCCTTGGAGAGGGTCTGCTAGGATTCAAGTAGCTAGGGGTCCTATTTCCTTCTTGAATTAGATGTTTCAGTTCTTGCCATAGATTTGGGATGTTCTCATCTACTATTCCTCTGAGCAAATTCTCTGTGCCCATCTCGACCTCTGCTCCCTCCAGAATACCTATTATTCTTACGTTATTCTTTCTAATGGAGTCGGACAGTTCTTGTAGATACCTTTCATTTCTTTTAGCTCTTAGGTTTCTCTCCACCCCCTTCTGTGACAGTTCTGCATTTCTGTCTTTGATATCATTAATTCTTTCCTCCATCTGGTCAACTCTGCTTCCTATGCTAGCTATTTCATTTTTCCTTTCTTTTATTGTGTTATCTCCAAAATTTCTATTTGCTTCTTTTTTATAGATTCCATTTCCTTTCTGAGATCACTTAGCTCTCTCTATGTACTCTGCCAATTTTCTTTTATCTCTTTGAATGTTTTCAGAATTTTAGTCTTGAATTCTGTCTCCTTTAGTTTATTTGTTTCCATATCTTCAAGTTCCTTTTCTGGAGATTTTTCATTTCCTTCCTGAGCACTTTGTTTACTTGGTTACTCTTTGTTGCTGAGGTGGTTTTTTGTTTTCCTGCATGTGAGCGCATTTCTACTGGTAGATGTGAAGAAATCTTTCTTTTACTTCCTAGCTGTCATTGCTGCAAAGTCTTATAATATTTTCTCTTGGTTATTTGGATTTGTCACAGTGGGAGTCTTCCTAAAAGGTGGACCTCTCTTCGACCCAGTTGCTCTGATCTCTGTACCTCTCCTCTTTGGGAAGATATGGTGGGGCAATGGTATTCTATGCCTCCAAGCCCCCACTGCAGTCAGAAGCTGCCACACCTCTGCTTCAGTTTTTCTGGATCCCTCTGCTGGCTTCAGCAGGAAGGGTAGGGGCAGGGTTTGTTGTAAAAGGCACAGGTGTGTTTGCATTACAGGGTAATGGTGGCTTCCTAGGAGCAGCTCACTGAATGCAGGCTCTGGGAGGAGCTGGCAGGGTGAGGTTTGGGAGAGAACAAGGGGAAGCAGCCAGGTTTCTGTGTCCAAGGCCACACAGTGCTCTGGCTAGGGCCCTACCTCATCAAGGGCCCCTCTGCACATTAGCCACCAGCATACTCCCACTGCTGGCACTCCTGCTTCAGTCACAGACCTTATGCTCCATGAGTCCCTAGCTCTAGCCACCGGACACACACTCTGGCACCTGAACCACACTCTGGTCTCCTACACTGATCTCTGGTTCCTGCTAGTGCCTTGCTCCAGCCTCCTGCACAGTGCTTTAGCCCACGCTATGCTATGGCTGCTCCCACAACGTTCCCTCCACAGGGCCTCACTATAGCCAGCCACACCCGCTTCTGCCATCAACCCTACATTTTGGCTGCCTGCGCCTCCACCTTTGTTTGTTCTAGGCCTCCAACCCACTCAGAGTCATTCTGTACCTGGACCAGCCCTCTCACACTCCCACCTCTGTCAGTCTTTCCTCTGCTGGTCTCTGGGTCAGCCTCTGTGTCAGTCACTGAGTAGGTCTCCAGGTTGTGCTCTGCAGCTTGTCTCCACACTGTTCCCTTTCTCTCTCACTCACTTTCCTTCTTCGGGCTTTAGGTATTTTTTTGCAATGAGTGGGTCCCTCAGCCCAGGCTGCATGTTGCTTAGGGATTCTTTGGTTGAATTTTAGATGTGTAATTTTTGTTCTTTTCAGGAGAGGTTTTAAGAGCCCCTCTCATGGCACCATCTTGATGACATCTCCAGCAGTGTTACGTTGAGCAAATCACATAAAATCAGTGGGCCTTGTGCACATGTACATGTACATACACATTTTTTATTGTTAAATTTATTGGGGTGACATTGATTGACATTAATTACATTGTTTCCAGGTGTACAATTCTACATTATGTTGTCTATACATCGCATTATGTGCTCACCAGCCAGAATCAGCTCACTTTCCATCACCCTATGTTTGATCCCCACTTCTTATTCCCCTCGACCCATCTCTCCCAGCCACCTTTTCCTTTACCCTCAGGTAACCACTAAACTACTGACTGTGTCCATGAGTCTTTGTTTCTTCGTTCCTTTCAGAATTATATTCCACCTATAAATGAGGTCATATGTTTCTTGATTGAACTAATGACCTCTATAACTCCACGCATGTTCGACTTTTTTGTTACATCTCAACTTTAATTCTTCAGATCTACATGTTAATAGAGTAGAATATCAGGTTACTGTCAATAGCATAGATGTTTGGTAAAGAAAAGCTGATTTAACCTCAGAGCACAATTGATACATTTATGTTATTATTGTTCAAACACTTGAAATTCTACTATGTCCTAGAAATTATAATTACTATATGTGCAATACTAACCGACAAAATAAGTACGTTCTTTAACAGATATATTTGCCTTCTAGTCTTTTTTTTTTTTTAAGTTCAAAATCATTAGCTGCTGTGCTTGTTAGTCTAGTAGTATGCTAACTATTGGTTACAACCACCTTTCCTAGATTGTGTGCTGAGGATTATTTTCAGATTTCAGAATAGGTCTTCTGTCCAAATCATTAAAATAGATAAGTAAAACCAAGTACCTCTAGAATCATGTTTGGGCCCTGCCTTCCTGAAAACAGCATTAACATAATTTTTCTTATTTAATAAGGAAAAGTAATTTTTCTTTTTGCCTCCCTATCTCGATTTAATAATACCTTTGGTGTCCTTAGGCAGCTTTATAATCATGCATTCCCTACACAAATAATTAAAAATTATTAAGAGCTTGAAAATATATGTTACATAGTAAGTTTATTTTTACCGAACAAATTTAAGCATTTTGAAGAAAAGCAATTTTGCAGGTGTAATGCATTTTTATTTCTCTTTCCCTCCAAAATTGCTATGTTAAAAATTATTTATGGGTATGAAAATCATCTAAACTTCCTAGATACAAATTTTTTATTCTTTCATTTTTTTATTACAGATGAATAAAGAAGCATGAGGTATATGCTCTGTAAGGAAAATAATATAAACTATAAAATTGTTATTATTTGATACAGTAAAAAATCATTAAACATCGCATTCAAGCTAACATTAAGAGCAATATGGACTAGCAAAAAAACCATTTATTTATTTATTTTTTAACACATTAGAAAACTAAAAGTAAAAACACTAAATGATGGGATGAAGAATTTCTGAAAGGAATTCTATGGTTGTTTTCATTCCTGGAGACAACAGAGGAAAGAGAGATACGACAAAATCATCCTAAATTTATGAACTTTTACTAACAATGTGTGAGCTGATATGACAGTTTAGAAAACTGAAAGCCCAGACAAACAAAAACTCATAGACACAGACAATAGTGATTACCAGAGGGTAAAGGAGGTGGGAGGGAGGGGGATAGAGGCTAAAGGGAGTCAAATATACTTGGTAATGAAGGGGAACTGACTTTGGTTGGGTGCTGAATATACAATATAATACATAGATGATATATGATAGAACTGTACACTTTAAACCTATATAATTTCATTAAACTATTTCAATCCAGTACATTTCATTTAAAAAACAGTGAGGGGCCCTGGCCACAGAGATTG
>PVKE010017535.1:0-30619 GCA_004027555.1 Craseonycteris thonglongyai
ACTTAATCTTACAAGTCAGAAAATTTGAAGAAGATTTTTGGAAATATGTCAACCGAGAAAAATATCCCAGTATCACCAAATGTAGCGAATATATCTATTCTTGTTTCGGATCTACATACCTATGCAAATCGGCATTTTCGTACTTGAAGCTAACGAAGACTAAACAACGTTCTGTCCTGACTGATTCCCATACTGAAGACTCACTATTATTATCTTTGTCAGGATATACACCTAATTATGATTCCTTGGTTAGAGACATGCAAACTCAGTCTTCCCATTAATGTTAAGGCAACAAAGTCAATTCTAAATCTGTCTTTATCTGCAGCTACTTTGAATTAATAAATATTGTTAATAATTATCCATGTTCTTTTAATTCCCCTGGACGTGAGGTTTTTGGCCCTTTAAATAATTGTTGTTTTTTACGTAGGTAGATAAACTGTATATCTATATTTCAGTACAAGGTGTACTCAGCGAGCTATTGATAGATTAGCAAAAAGTAAGTCATATTATTCTTTCATGATAAATTTTCCTGGCCCCAAAAAAAAACGCAAGAGTGAAATATTGAAATCAAATTATCAGCCATACTGTGCATTTTTATAACAACTTTTTTATATTTACGAACAAATAGTACAACAACTTATACATTGCAGTTGATAAAAAAATTAAATTGCACTTTAAGTTAGTAAAAATCTATCTTGAAAAAGTGTTGGAAAATCGAATTTTTTAGGTACCGCATGTACGGAATGCTGCTATCAAAAGTTGGGTCTGGAAATGTATTTTCTTCATGAGCCTGTATCTCGAAAACTTAATAAGTGATTTAAAAAATAATTTTGAACATATATTTTACTTATCTACCCATACCCTGCTGGAATGCACCTTATACTGAAACACAGTGTATAAACATAGTATGCATTTCACACCCCTTCTTCCCCCTTAGACTACGCCTATGGCAACAAGTCGATCGCGACACACTTTTAAGATAAAAAGTAGATCTTATATACAGAAAAGTTGGCCACCCCTGGCTTAGTCGGTTGAGCGCTCACTTTGCAGCTCTGGGGACCAAGGATCGAATCCCAGCCCTGGCCCTTGCGGACCCATGTGCTAAACTGGGGAGTTTCCCCAGTTCAGTTCTCTCTCTATCTCTGTCTCTCTCTCTCTCTCTCTCTCTCTCTCTCTCTCTCTCTCTCTCTCTCTCTCTCTGTCAAAAACAATAAAAAAAAATTTTTTTTAGCTATTGTCTGTCTTCCTTTATTCTCACTGTCCTCTCCTTTTGAACTTCTGTTAGATTTTTGTGCTCTATGTATTTTTTAAAGATTTTATTTTATTTATTTTATGAGACAAGGTGAGAGAGAGAGAGGTGGGAGGGCCTCAGAGCTGTCTCCATAGTTGTACATCATTCGTTGTGGCATGGTTTCATTCCACACAGATGGAGGTGGGGCCATGCTGGGCGAGAACCAAACTGGGGGCCTCCCGCATGGGAGGCCAGAACCTTTGCCACCATGCCATTTTGGTGGTTACCAGTTGCACTGCAGTTCTGCATATGGGTTTGCATGGGCCAGGGCTGGAAATGGAACCATGGACCTCGCCATTACAAGGCAAGCTCTCAACTGCTGAGCTATCCCAGCATCCACTGTGCTCTATATCTCTTAATTGCACTTTTATGTTTTCTATTCTTTATTTCTTCTTGGTGTGTTCTGGATGGTATACTCCTATCTACCTTCCAGTTAACTAAGAATCTCAACTGTGTCAAATCTGCTTTTTAATATATCTACTCAGTTTTTCATTTCAGTAATTATAATTTTTAAATATTCTTTTGATTCTTTTTCAAATGTCAACATTTTTCAAAATGTTGATCTTTCATTATGGTTTCACTTTTTTTTCCTTTTTTTACCTTTTTTGTTTTTTTAATCATTTTAAACATATTATTGAAATATACAATTTTATGGTTTCTTTTTGAGATTGTTCTATGTTTTTCTGAGTAGGTAGTAGATACCTCACTTGCTGTATCTGTTGACTCTACTTCATGAAAATGTATCTTTTTGTGTGGTTTGTAATGCTTTGGAAATGAGCCTATCTTCAGCAGGATTTTTTCCTCTTCTCTGTGAAAGTCCTGTATGCTGTGCTTTTTCACTTCTGTTGCTGCCAGAACCCTGGGAATTACAGTGTTCCTTGTAATTTCTCAGCTAGGGGTTTCCATGCCATATTGATGGAAATCCCCAATCCTCTGTCACCTTTTATCAACTGGGCCGCACGGCAGGAAGTGAACCACAGGCAGGCAAGCAAAGGTTCATGTATATTTACAGCCGCTCCCCATTGCTCGCTTTACCACCTGAGCTCCGCCTCCTGTCATATCAGCTGTGGCATTAGATTCTTATAGGAGCATGAACCCTATTGTGAACTGCTCATGTGTATCCCCCCACCCCCTGTCTGTGGAAAAATTATCTTCCGTGAAACTGGTCCCTGGTGCCAGAAAGGTTCACTAATCTAGATCATGTAAATTCCCCTGATACCTGGTTGTGGCATAGACTTGAGGTTTCCATTTTTTGTAGACCTTTTCATCTACTCCACCACTCTTACCTGAAGTCTCTCACGAAAAGTTTTTTCTGCTTTCCGAGCCAGTGGACATAATTTTTCCTATACTCTCTAGTGAGCTCATCAAGGCTCCAGATTTGATGAAGGGAACTACAGTCTGGTCTTTGTCACTCACCCACATATAAAAGCTGGAAAACAGATCTCTATTCCTAGATGATCACTAAAACTCCTGGGACCAGCCCTTGAAGCTATATCTGAATCTAGGTCAGTTTCTACTTCTCACTTAAGTTCTTCATTTCTACCTTCTGGGAGTGTCTCATTCTTTCTTTTGAGATTGTCCTCTTTGTTGTCTTTTTAAATACTTTTATGGCATTTCTTTGCATTTCAGGTCAGAGGGGACCATTTGTCATTTCAGCCTACCAAATGCTTAGATACGGAAGAAAAACCAATACTAGATAATAAGTTCAGTGGCAACTTCATTGAAGTTTGGGAGACCCAGTAGCAAATTCTGCACAGAATTTCCCTTTGGGCTTTTCTATCTCCCCTTCTGTGAGATAACATATTAGAAAAAAATTTATATTTAAACTCTCACTTATTGGGTCAATCCCCATATTACCTTTTGCTTCTTGAAGAGTGACCTTAGACTAATCAGTTCACTTCTCTGAACCTTAGCATATCATCTGCAAAGTAGAAATAATATCTGCTTTATCTAGTGTAAAGGTTGTAGGGAGGATCAGAGAAGCTTAAGATGCGAATTTGAGGTATAGTGCTTTACAATTTAAAGTTGAACTTTACCTCAGTTTTCTCTCCCCACCCCTACTCCTTTACCCTTGTCCTGATCCTCTTATCTTTACCCAGACTTCTATCTGCTCATTCTGCTCCTATAATTTACCTTTTGGCTTCCCTCTACCCATCTTATTGAATTGGCTAAATCATCAGTAAACTGTTTAGTAGAGGTTATGACAATGGGCATCCTTGTCTCAGTCCTAATCTTAGGCAATTTTCAAGGTAATACCTTAAGGATTGTGTTTGCTGTAGGATTTTTTGTTGTTGTTGTAGATATACTTTATTAATTAAAGAAGTTTCCCTCTGTTTCTATTTGATGAGAATTTGTATCATGAACAATGTTTTATCAGTTGCTTTTCTATGATAATCATGTTCCAGCTTTTTGTTATTATGGCAAACTATGTTGATTAATTTTCAAATGTTAAACTGACTTTGCATTCTTAGAATAAATCCAACTTGGTCTTGATTTATTAGTGTTTTCATATATCACTGGATTCAGTTTGATAATATTTTTCAAGTATTTGCATCTTAATTCATGAGCAATATTGATCTATCATTTTCCTTTTTTATAATCTCCTTATAGAGTTATGGTATCAGGATTATGCTAGCCTTATAAAACAAGTTGAGAATTGTTATTTATGTATCTATTCTCTGGAAGAATTTATATAAGATTGGTGTTATTTATTTCTTTAAATATTTGAAAGAATTCATACATGATACCATCTGGGCCTAAAGTTTTCTTTGTGGGAACTTTTCATATAACACTAAAGAAAATATATAAATTACTATATTCTTCTTGTGTCAATTTTGATAACTTATGTTTTAGGAAAAATTTGTCCATTTCAAAATAATTATCAAAAATTTTGTTTTATATCCTCTATTGTCTTTCTATGCATGTTGTATCTTTAGTAATATTAGTTTTTTCATGTAGCTATACACTTATTTTCTTGATCAATCTTATTAGAGGTCTGTCTGAACTGTTTTTGGTTTTGTTCATTTTCTCTAATATATATTTGTTTTCTATTTATTAATTTATGCTCTTTTCTTTATTATGGCTGTACTTTCTTTGTATGTAATTTGCTGTCCTTTTTCTAATTTCTTGAAATAGGTAATTGTTGCATTGATTTTCTTTTTTAAGCTTTCTTTTAGAGCGCTAAATCTCTCAATTTTTAATTAGGTACAAGCTTTAGCTACACCTCTGAAATTTTATTCATAGCATTCAGTTTAAAATACTGTTTAATTTTCATTGTGATTTTTTTGACTCATGAGTTGTTTAGAAATGTGCCACTTAATTTCCAAACATTTGAGAATGTTTATTATCTTTAATTATTGCTATTTTTTTTAGTTCTCGATCTCTCTAATGTATTCTTCATGTCGGTTATTGTATTTTCCATTTCTGATTTGTTCTTTTTTATGTTTTCTATCTTCATTTTTATGTTTTTTATCTCTTTGTTAAAATTCTTACTGAGTTCTCCTCCTCTTCCCCTAAGTTCATTAATCATTCTTATATTTCATGTTTTGAACTCTGCTTCTGATAGATTGCTTGTTTCCACATTGTTTAATTATTTTTCTAGAGTTTTGTTCTTTTCTTTCATTTGGGACATGTTTCTTTGTCTCCTCATTTTGGCTGCCTCCCTGTGTTTGTTTCTGTGTATTAGGTAGGACTGCTATGCCTCCTGGTGTTAGTAGAGTAGCCTTATGTAATTGTTTAATTTCAAGTACTGAGTGAAACTAATGAGCTTAATGTCTGTACTCAGTAATTATTAACATTTGGGATTTAGGATGCAGTGCAGAGGTATTCATAACTGAATTGAAGGGAGAAAAATTTTGTGATATTCTTCATTTATTCCTATCATCTAATTTTGTTCCCCTAAGTCTAATGGGACTAATATAAATGCATAGATACTCTTATTTATAAAAGCAAGACTTACAGAACTTCAATATTTTCACAAATTATAAATAGGAAATTGATTTGTCATTTCTAGTTCACTTTAATGGGACTTTAATTTACACATTACATACAATCAATTTTAATGAATTCCTCTTTAGGCAACATAACAATGTGCAAGTGCTGGGGAAAGTTGTTTTTTTTTTAAGGAGCTTTTGTCCTCACTAAGAATATAAGGTGGAATCTAGTAGGTGGGACATTGTTTATGTATAAATGATCTTTAAACTAGCAATAATAATGACACCCATTTTGCATACTAATTCCATTAATTCCCACAACCACCCTTCAAGATAGGTACCATTTGGCAGTTCAAGGTAAAAAGATGTTAAATGACTAACCAAGGTCACCTTGCTAATAAGTGAAGAAGTTGGGATTCAAATCCAAACTGTCTGGTTCAAGAGCCTGTGCTCTTGATCACTACCCTATACTGCCTCTTGTTCTAGAATGGTGGTAAAAAAAAAAAAAGGTATTTTAATGCTGTTAAATACAGTAACTATTAGACTCATGTAGCACTTTAAATTTAAATTAACTAAGATTAAAAATTTATCTTCTCAGTTGAACAGCCACATTTCTACTGCTCAGCAGTGACATGCGGCTAGTGGTTACTATAATGGACATTTTCATCATCACTATAAGTTTTGTGTTATAGCACTGATATAGAAAATTAGTGTTATAGCACTTCAAACGAGAAAGTGAGATTCTTATGAAGAGTGTAAAATTATACTGGGTGTTAATGATTGAATGGGTGGCCTGGGCAATAGATGAATAGACTGTTCCCCAAAAGAGGAGATATATATTATAGGTGAAAGAGAAGGAAATGGTAATAAACTCAGTTCTGGACATGATGAAGGGCCATATCTGAGTTATCCAGCTGAGTCTGCCCAGAAGAATTTGAAAATGATGTACTGAAGCGCAAGAGAATTCTAAGTTGGAATCATCTATATAAAGATAATCTTGAACCGTGAGAAGTGACACAGGTTTTCAAAAAAGAAAATTTAGGAAGAAAAGAGCTGATGAAGAACTTTGGGGTATATTTAGAGAGCTGAAGGTAAAAGAATAGTCAGAGAAAGATTGATCAAAAGGTAGGAGGATGGCCAAGATGATGACATATGCAAGAACAAACAGAGGTGAGAATTTCACAAAGGAGGGATTGATTTTTAGTATAAAATACTATAGAGATATAAGGACTGAGAGAGGAAAAAAAGTGAGTTTGGTGATGATGAAGTCAGTGCTGACCTTTGAAAATGCAATGGAATGTTAACCCTCTTAGTGCGACCTTCTGCCAGAGGTACTAGCAAGAAATGCGAAGGGTAATTTATTAAAATGTATCACCTTAGGAACAAAAACGTTATGAGGTTATTGTTTTAGATATCTATGTGTGGTTTTAATAATAATACTATTCTTTTACATCGTCTGAAAAAGAAATGTAATTATTTCAGTCATACATCATACAAGAAAAAATATGTTATAATGCTTTTAACTATGATCTACGTATGAGCCAATATATCAGCCCACCACACTTTTCACCTGAGATGCAAAAGTTGATATATTGGCCTGTCTCACTAAAAGAGTTAATGGCAGAAACCAAATGATGTGAGTAGGCAGAAATGAAATAGAGACAAAGGTTTAAGTCAATCTTTCACGAAGTTTAGAGGTCAAATAATGGAGTAAATGGGTACAGAATAAAAGGGAAAAGTGAAAGGGTTTTTGTTGTTGTTGTTTAATAAAGAAAATGAGGTTGTCTGAAGGCAAAACAAGATTACTGAAAAAGAAGAAGCAATTAGGAGTAACCTAATTCATTAATTTGTTCATTTAGTACATATATTGCCTACCTATTGGGTATCAGACACTGTATATAAATTTTAAGGCAAGAGCAGCAGAATTTGCTGACAAATCAGATATGCAATATGAAAGGAGTTAAGGATTTCCTTTTATTGAGACAAAGAAAACTGGGAGAATAGATTTGGGAGGAAGAATGAGAAATTATTTTTAGAGGTTAAATTTGAGGTACCTATTAGACATACAAATGGTAGATTAGTGGATATTGGTAGTTTGAAGTTCAAGGAACTGGTCCAGGATAGATATAAATTTGGAATTCATCAGCATAATGATGACATTTAAAATTATAAGATTATCTGAAATTGCCAAGAGAGCAAATATTAACAGAAGAGACCCAAGAAATAACCTCAAGACACTCCAACAATTAGAGGTTAAAAAGATAAGGACAACCCAAATGGAGAAACTGAAAAGGATTAGCCAGTGAGGTGGGAAGAAAGCCAGGAGATAGTGATATCCTGGGAGCTAGGTGAAGAAAGTACTTACTGTACAGCAGAGAAATGGTTAGTTGTGTCAAATGGTAGAGTAAGATGAAAACTATTTACTCATCATTGGATTTAGCAAAGGGGAGGCCATTGGTGACCTTGAGAAGGAATAATTCAGTGGGGTGATTGGGACAAAAGTGTGATAGGAATGAGTTCAAAAGAGAATGTACAGAAAAGAATTAGAGACAGTTGAGAATAGAAAACTCTTTGGAGGGCTTTTACTGTAAAAAGGAACAGAGAAGCTGCATGGTTGCTAGAGGAGGTACAAGAGATCAAGGGAAGGTTATCTTTTTTCTAAGATGGGAAAAAATTATGGCATGTTTGTATACTGGTGGAAATTATCCAACTGAGAGGAAAAAACTGCTGATAGAAAGGAAAGAGGAGAGAGAGGAACTACATATTTGAGAAGAAAGAAATGGGATCTCAGGAACAAGAGTGGGAATTTGGCCTTAAGGACACAGACAGATAGCTGGAGGGACAGTAGATTATATGGGCACAGATGCAGGGAGGTGCATAGATATGGGAAGAACAGGTTGTAAAAGTTCTCTTCTGATTTCTTCTGTCACAGGAAGCAAGGTTATTCGCTGTGTTTGAGGATAGGAAGAAATTTGAAAAAGAGGAGAAAGTATGAAATAGTTATCTAGAAGAGAAAAAGAGGAAATGGACTGTGGAAATGATGGAAGGACAGCTCCTAAGATGCACTTGAATTTAAAATGAATCCAGTCAGTTTAAATGTATATTTTTCTGGCCTTTACATTCAGCTAGCTAGGTGATGGAAGTGGAATCAGGGAAAGTGAATGTTAATCAGAGTTGGAATTGTGTCAAGTGAATACATTGTGAGAGGGGTAAAGGGGGGACTAAAATGGTACCAGGCAAATCGTGGAATTTATGCTTAATTAGGAAGGGAGGAATTGGGGAAGGGAACGCTGTGAAAGGTATTAGGATCAATTAACTATACATAGAGGGTCCTATGGCATCAATGATTATTAGAATTGTAGTATTAGAGGGAGGAAGCTTGAAAGATAGAAGGCAATGATCAGATGGTCAAGAGGGTGAGAGGTTGATATGGAATGTCCAGTGCTTTAACATGGAATGAAGGTACTTAACATGGAATGAGGGTACTTACCAGTTTTCTATCGGGCTATAATAATTATTTTAATGGATTAATTTGTTAGGTTCATGACTACAAAGAAGGAACCCCAGAAGAGAAGACCTACTATATAGAATTATGGGATGTTGGAGGCTCTGTGGGCAGTGCCAGCAGTGTGAAAAGCACAAGAGCAGTATTCTACAACTCTATCAATGGTAAAGCATTTTTTATTTCTACCACTTACCAATGATCTAAGAATAAAAACTGAGAGGAAAATCATTTGATCATTTGATATGGAATGCTGTGGGATGCTGGATTCATCTTAATTTAAGAAAGATTTAATTACTCCCAACTCTTAATTTAAATCTGCACATCACATTCCAGTCTCTGTTTCTAGATTCTAACCATGTAATTCAAAACATTAATATTTGCTTTGTCTAAGTGTTTCTTTTTATATTATGGTCATAAACTAAATATTGAGAAAATTGTATTTTGGGTACTTGGACATCAAACATGGACTTTCAAAACACTGTCTCCTGCGAGTGCTGTTTGTCCATTCAGTTAAGTACAATAGAACGCTTAGGAATCCCATAGTCTAAGCCAGAAGTCACAAAGATACAGGGATTTCTTTCATCTGCCCCTTAGAGCAGGGGTCCCCACCCAACCCCAACCACAACCCACCTTTTGCTGTGCGGTGGTAGGAACCACTGTGCACAGCAGGAGGTGAGTGGTGGGCAAGCAAGCAAATGAAGCTTCCTCTGTATTTACAGCCGCTCCCTATTGCTTACATTACCATCTGAACTCCGCTTCCTGTTAGATCAGCAGTGGCATTAGATTCTCATAGGAGTGTGAACCCTATTGTGAATTATACGTGCAAGGGATCTAGGTTGCATGCTTTATGAGAATCTAATGCCTGATGATCTGAGGTGGAGCTGAGGTGATGATACTACAAATACAGATTAACATTTGCAGAAAGGTTTGACTGCAGAGAAACCATAATAAATCAGTTGCCTGTAGGCTCATATTAAAACCCTATAAGTGAGTGGTAGCTGACAATTATGCTGCATCTGGTGCTTGAATAATTCTGAAACCATCCCCCCACCCACACCCATTATGTGGAAAAATTGTCTTCCATGAAACCAGTCCCTGGTGCCAAAAAGGTTGGGAATCGCTTCTTTAGAGAGAGTCCTATGTAATTTTTAAGAGCTGCTTAAGGGTGTTTTTAAGGGTGCAGAAATTTCATCCAGTTAGAATTATTCAAATACCTAGAGCGGATTTCCAGATGGAGGCATGTAATAGAGGACATAATTACAATCCATACAGTACCTACTCTGTGTCAAGAAATTAAACCACTGGTACCTGTGGTTTAACTATAGAGTTTATCTTCTCTTTTTTAAAAAAATCACTTTTAAACCTTTCTTTAACTGTGAAATATAATTTCAACTTATCTTTTATTGATGCACCAAAAGATTTAGCATGTCACCCCTTAACTCCTGATATATGCTTGGCTATTAAGAGCATCTCATTTATACTATGCTTAGATTTCATTCAATATTAGATAAGCATTGCAATTATTTAGTACCTTCTTCATTCCTTATATTCTTTCAATATGTTATCTTCCCATATCACAGGCTGTTGTAGAAACTATAAAAAGAAGTAGAGAAGCTTCTTGCTATTGGATTCATACTATAGAATACAGTGAGTTGTGTTAGTTCAGACCTATGTCCCATTTAGCTCAGAATTCTATCTGAAAGTATCCCAATCTAACTGAAGTAATGAAACGTTCATAAATGAAACAAAGCAGTTATAAGATGGTGACATTAATATAAGACAGTGTCATGCAAAAAAGTACATTATAATGGCATACAGTGTTCCCTCGCCACTTCGCGCTTCATGGTTTGCGGCTTCAGTGCTTCGCGGGTTTTTCCAAAATATTCATCAAAAAATAAAAATGAAAAAATACAACCATGTCGGCAGCCACATTGCGGAGAGGAGCGTTGTTTCATGTGGATGCGCGAGAGAGAAGGATCCCTGCATGTCAAACAAAGAGATGAGTTGACTCAGAGTACATACCACGGGCTCTCATAAAGGCGCGTGATTGGTTTCCGGTGCGACATCGACCAATGAGAAAATTCCTAGGGGCAAATCCTACTTCGTGGTTTTTCAGTTTTCACGGAAGGCTCTGGTCCCCATTAACCGCGAAAAACGAGGGATCACTGTATATTAATAGAATGTATATAAATGAGAAAAATGGTAAGATAAAACTGGTATAGTCTTAGGTGACTTCTTAGAGAAAAAGAGAAAGAAAAAGAAGTCTGGTTTAGACTAAGAATCAAGTGATAAACTTGGATGATATCAGTCATATGACTTGTCAGAGTTGATTTCAATCTGATCTGGTAAAGAAAAGTTTGGATATACCATATAACACTTTTGAGCTTTTGTTTAGATCTTTTGAGAAAATATTAAGAGCCAAATAAATATAAAGTTAAAAATTATAAATAAATAATAAAGTTAAAGACCATTAAAATCCTAAAAACTATGGATTTATTTCTGAGTCATAAACATAGTGAGTACTATAGAAAAAATCTATATGAATCCATTGACTTGATTATCTTTTCTGTACCTACTCTTCATTAGTGATTTGTCTCTTCCTTGAATAGTACTGAAATAGTTGTATATATGGATATGCCATGTTAGTTTTACAGATAAGAGTGAAGTATTTCTGTTTTTTTACGTTTAAAAAAATACCCTGTTATATAAACAATTTTTTGTATTTTTTCACCCTAACTCTGAAACATTTCTCTTAGTAGAAGTACTCATCCTTCGTTTCCTAAGAAACAGCATAAGAATCACTCCATTCAAATGTACAGTCTTTATTTTTAGTAATAACTTTCTTCCCTCAACAACCTACCTTCTTTCCACTGTGATGAACTAGACTGGTAATCCCCAAAGGAAACCTCTCTCTTAAGACCAGGTATCACCCTAACTTCTTTCTCCTGGGCCCCTCCTAGCTCACAGCAAGAACTCTCAGCCCAAATGAAAGAGGGAGAATAAGGGAGAAGATTACTGAAATGCCCTTAAAAACATAAAAGTCTTAGAGATGCTCAAAATATAAACTGCCCCCTGCCCATCTAATAGTTTATCTAGGCCTTTGTAATCCTTTCATTCTCCCAACCAAAAGTGTCACCTGTAGTTTTGTGATACTTGTACTTGGGCTATAGGGAGAGGAGAAAATACCTGCCATTCTTCTCCCTAAAGTGAGACTTTATTCTGCTTTTCTTCAGTCTTTTACTGTCAGATTACCTGAGTTCAGACTTTGGCTATCCCATTTACTGTGTGACCTTTGGCAAGTTACTCCACCTCTCTGAGACTCAGTTTCCACATTTGTAGATTGAAGGTAATTGTTACCTCATAGGACTGTTCTGAAAATCAAATTAAATAGCACGTGTCATGCACGATACATCTGTAACACATAAGTAATGAATAAATGTTAGCTGTATTTTTTAATGGTAGTTATTTATTTATCTATCTATTTATTTATTTTAGTCTTTTCTCTATCATGTGTCCTTGATGCCTAATGGAACACTGCATTGAAGAAAGTAGAGTGAGTGCCATCGGATATGAGGGCAACTGTCAGATCTGTATTAATTTCAATTGCCAGGAGAAATACAGATTTATCTGAGCCAGCTTGAACAAGTTAATTTTGTGTATGAGTACTAGCACTTTATTGCACAAATGTCTTTAAAAACTAGAGGAGTCAAATAATTCTAACTCTTTTGCCCTTCTTTTTCAAATTGACATATCTTGCATCTTGAAGGTGAAAGAATCATCAGTTTTATATCTTTTCACAGTAGAATCTGGGTAATATATGAAAGGGTTGGGGGTTTGAAAGCCTATAGTCTGGACCATAGGTACCCTAAATTCTACTAGGTGTTACAGCTTTTCCTTTTCTGTCTGTATGTCGTTGTGATAATTACCTGCTTTGCCTTTCTATCTGGGATCGTAACTGATTCTGTTTAATTGTACTTCTGATCCTTATTACATTTTACTTTTCTCAGTCTCTCAGAAGTTCATCAATTTTCTACTATTCGTATTTCTTGACTATCTCTTTCTATCCTAGTGGCTTTTTTTTTTTTTTTTTTTTTTTTTTTTTTTTTTTTTTTTTTTTTTTTTTTTTTTTTTTTTTTTTTTTTTTTTTTTTTTTTTTTTTTTTTTTTTTTTTTTTTTTTTTTTTTTTTTTTTTTTTTCTCTTTTAACTAAATCGCTCAAAGAACTAAAAAGTTAGACTTCTGAGTGAATAGGCCCCAGGTGATATGCAGGAAAACATTTTGTCAGCTAAAGAAGAGCAGTTGTAAAAAATTAAATCAATACTACTTTTATACATTTTATTTAACATTTTTAGTCAGTACAAGTATTGTGTATATATCTGATGTTTATGACAGTACTATGCACAGTGCAAAAACAAACTTTTTGAATGCATAAAATTTTTATATGTTTAAAATAGCTTTGATTCTTTTTGTTGATGGGATAGTTCTGAAATTAGAAACAGCCAGAGTAGACACACATTAAGTGTTAAATGAAGAAAAAAAAGAAAATACGTTTTAAAAGTTTAATGACATTTTATCAGCACTTGTAGAATTAAAGAGAAAAATAAAAGACTGACAAAGAAAAGTTTGTAGTTAATTTGTAAGCGGTTACTTTTAAGAATTTGTGGAGAACATTTTAAAATAATTGTATCTGAGTTTGTTAGACATACTAGAATGCTAGGTTCTTTAAGCAATGTAATGCTTATATTTACAAAGCATTACTTTGCTAACTCTGAAATGAAGAATTGTTATCATATTAACATATGTCCTCTGATTATTTTAGGTATTATTTTAGTACATGACCTAACAAATAAAAAGTCATCTCAAAACTTGAATCGTTGGTCATTGGAAGCTCTCAACAGGGATTCAGTGCCAACTGGAGTCTTGGTAACAAATGGGTAAGCCCAGATTAGTTCATAATTGGTTTGAAATGTTACAGCAAGCACAGAAATGTGCCCTCCAAAATAACACTTTCTAAGATGTTTGATTTGCAAATATTTTCTCCCAATCTGTAGATTGCCTTTTCATTCCCCTAACAGTGTCTTTTCACAAAACAATAGTTTTTCATTTTGATAATATCTAATTTTTCAATTTTTTTTTTATGTATTGTGCTTTTGATTTCATGTCTAAGAACTCATTGCCTAATCCCAGAACATGCAGGTTTTCTCCTTTGTTTCATCCAGGTTTTATAGTTGACTTTTAGATCTGTGATCCATTTTGAGTAACTTACAATGTGTGAGGTTTTAGTTGA
Source organism: Craseonycteris thonglongyai (assembly GCA_004027555.1). NCBI lineage: Eukaryota > Metazoa > Chordata > Mammalia > Chiroptera > Craseonycteridae > Craseonycteris > Craseonycteris thonglongyai. The sequence goes on from PVKE010017535.1 coordinate 14,015, forward strand.
GGGTGAGTGACTTTTGCATATGAATGTACAAGTTTTCCAACACCATTTATTGACAAGATTATTTTTTCCCCATTGACTTACTTTAACTCTTTTGCCAAAAATCAGTTGACCATATTTCTAATGGGTCTATTTCTAGACTCCCTAATTCCATTCCACTGATCTGTGTTTCTATCCCTTCACTAATACTACACTGTCTTGATTATCATGACATTATAGTAAGTCTTAAAATTAGGTAGTGTGGGAAGCCGGGATGGCTCAGTGGGTTAAGTACTCACTTTGCAGCGCCGGGGACCAAGGATCGAATCCCGGTCCCTGCCCGTGTGGACCCATATGCTGAACTGGGGAGTTCCCCCAGTTCAGTTCTCTCTCTGTCTCTGTATCTCTCTCTCTCTGTCAAAAACATTAAAAAAAAAAAAAAAAAAAGTTAGGTAGTGTGATTCTGCTTTATTTCTTTTCAAAATTGTTTAGCTATTCTAGCTCATTTAAAATTGAAATCAGCTTGTCTGTATCAACAGAAATTCTGCTTGGATATTGATTGGAACTGAATTAAACCTATAGATGAAATTGAGGAGAATTTTTATTGTGCCTCTTCTTTTCTTTATTATCATTTTAATTCTTTTTTCAGTTACCATTGACTATTTATTTTTTAAACAAATTCTAGATAAGAACACAGTGTCTTTCCATTTATTTTTGAAGCAAATTGTAGATTTCATATCATAGCATCTACATATACAATGCTTTACTGTGTAACTTTAAAGGTTAAGGACTTCGGGCGTATAACCAAAATGTAAGTGTCACACTTTAAAATAATAATACTTCTTTAATATGAAATATTAATTTTTCCAAATGTTTTATAAATGTTGGTTTACTAAAAATAGTATCTAAATAAGGTCCACTAGGTTTTTTTTCATCTTAACTTCCCCTTTTTTATTTTTTATTGTTTTTACCCTCTAGCAGTTTGTGTGTGAAAAAAGATGGCTTGTTTGTCCTGTAGAGTTTTCTATATTCTATATTTTGCTAGTTGTATACAAGTAGTATCTGTTAAACTTGTTTCTCTGAATCCTAAATCCTCTCTAAAATGGTTAAATATAGTGATCTGAAAGATACAAGTTTTTTGGGTTTTGCCAGAATCATATTGGATGTAAGATTTAATGAAAAAGAGAAAAAAGAAAAGCTAAAAAGAGAAATAAGAAACCAAATTATATGTATATGGCAACATATATATGTTATGTTACACATGTAATATATACATATGTACAACATATGTATGTTGATGTGCAAGAGATTATTAAAGACTGTGAAAGGTATATGATTATCAGAGATGATGTTTGATATACTATATACAAATATGTGTATGTGAGCCAGAGTTAGTGGGTATAGGAAAAGGAAATAGTCTTAAAGAACACTCTCAACACTTCATTCTGTAATAAAGCAAATTTCAGTCTGGACCATTTCTTCTAAATCAGGGTTGATGTTGGTAAGAAGAATCAAGGGACTTGAACTGAAGCTATTACTGGCTTTGATGAAATAAATAGAATGATAATATTTTTTATGAAATGGGAGGTTACATAAGTCAAAACAATTGTGTTTCAAGGCTGAACAGTAACTGAGGCTCTGCAAGATAATTGTGATTGGCAAAAAGATTTGATAATTTTGTATGTGTGCACGTGCGCACGTGCGCGCGCGCACACACACACACACACACACACACACACCCCAAGTTAGATTTGATTCAAAGGAAAGAAAAGTAATGTCAAAGGAAGAAAATAATCTGTGCTTAGCTGAGTTGTATTGATTAATTATGCAATGTCGATTTACTGTCCTAAGGTGTTCATAACCAGATTTTGCTGACTGTTGTAAATGGAGCTTGTAACATATCAGAAATCCAGATCTTTTATTTCTCGTATGTGAATAGAATTAAATTAATTCAGCAACATTGAACACTGTGTGCCTTTTAGTTATAGAAGGAATACCACTCTGTCTTTTGAGTAGAAATAGAAAAAAAGAATTGTAATAGTTGGTGACCCAAGGCCACTATTCCTAAGGAATTCATATTGTCTGTCCTCTGTCTCCCACCACTCTCATGTCAGGACAAACAACTCTTTGGTACTTAATTCTTTTCTTTTACTATTCATTTTTCATTTCAGCTGTTATTTTTTTCTTTTCTGTGTGTTGAATCTATCTTTCCCTAGGCTGTAGCATCACCGATGGTTGATTTATTCTGGCCTTCAGCATTTCTATTATCTTAAACTATCTATTTTTCTGTCTTATTTATAGACAGAAATGTGTATGGTAGGTATAGAGTTTATGCATACCCCAGAAGGCACCCAAAAGCTGGTCATTTCCCCCTCTAGCACAAGGGTTGAGTCCCATGCTAAGTTTCTGAGTTTTCTCCCCATTGGGGTTTGAACCTACTCTATATCTACACAGAAGAATTCCTGAATTTTAGAAGATAGAGCTTTGGGAGAAGTCAAGTCAACTTATTTTGGTAAACCTGGTGGGCACTCAGTTATTCAAGTAGTCTATGAAGACTCATGGAAACAAATTTGGATCAATGATGGAAATCTATAGATGGTGAAAATGAATGGATAAATAAACAAGTTGATGGAAGAAAGTAGGAGAAAAGTAGGTTCATAGCTGATGAATGAGCATGAGGCAGTGAATTATCAGTAAAATAGTATTAAACTATTTGCATTTAAATATTTCCCATCTACATTAGAAAGGTAAATTCTATCGACTTCTTTATTATTTATCACAGGGAATATGACCGGGAAAAGTTTGCTGATAACCAAATCCCGCTGTTGATAATAGGGACTAAACTGGACCAGATTCATGAAACCAAGCGCCATGAAGTTTTAACAAGGACTGCTTTCCTGGCTGAGGATTTCAACGCAGAAGAGATTAATTTGGTGTGTATTTTCGCTAATGCATGCTTTTATTATTATCAGGTGAAATCAAAACTAGAGACTTCACAAGTTATACGTTCTCACAAAAGAAACTATACTTGAAATCGGGCTATTTGGATTCTAGTCCAAAATGTGGTAAAAATTGAAATCAACTTAGACTGTCAGATGAGCTCAGTCATTTCAAATTCCTTGCATGTTGATTTGTTTGAATGTTCAAACTTTGTTCTATGAATAATGTAAATCATGAGCTTTTTCTTGAGAAGATTTTTATAAATCACACCAAAATCAAAATAATTAAATTAAGTTGATGAAGAAAGGTACTGATACTATACCTACCGTACCTTAATTATTCTTGCTGTAGAAAAGCCTCTTAGCTTCTTAAACTACAGAATTTACTTTAAAGAGCAAACAAATAGACAAGAGAGAAAATTATAGACTGTAAACTAGGAGTGCTTCATAAGCATTAGTGTATATAAACTTATGTGTATGCACAGGATTGAATCCCTTCCTGAGATACTTAGTTCAATTAGAACCTAGTGCTAAAAAGAATGAGAAACATCCTCATATAAACCAGTTAGTGCTACCCAGAGAAGGATCCTGGTCAGCACCTTCAGTCATGGTTTATATGTTATTGCTCCCAAGTAGTATTTCTGTAACATACGGTGCACTGGCATTCAAACCTGTGGTGGTAGTGGTGGTTTAATAATACCAATGGCTACTATTTATTGAGCATTTATGTGCCAAACACTGTTCTAGTGCTTTAAGTATTTTATCTCACGTGCATCACCTTCACAATATCCCTATAAGATAGGTACTATTACCTTTATTTTTAAAATGAAGACTAGAAGGAAAGAGAGGTCAGTAGGCCACGGTTGTATAGGTCAAAGCAGGCACTCTGAGGTCAAAGCCTGTGCTGTACAGTTAAGCCTATTTTCCACTTACTTATCCTTCACCTAATATTTAGAATCTTGGAGCTGAAAGAACTCTTAGAAATCACCTAGATTAACAGTTACCCAAACCTAATTGCATATTCATGTTACCAGCAGTACCTGTGAAAATTTTTGAATAGCTGCCCTCCAGCAGGAGCTTTTTATTCATAAGATCTGGCTCAGCAGATTCTGATGCCCTTACTCTGTGAATCAACACTTGTGACCATTGCTTGTTTCAACCCCACCTCTACCCACTTAACTGAATCAGCTTCTGTCTGCCATTCCATTGCTTTTTTACTTTTTACTTTGCAGTGGAGGTGCCTTATTTTTCTCAGCTGCAACCAGAGACTACTGTTCAGCTTAAATGCCCACACAATCAGCACTGGCCCATGACATTCCACAGTATTCCCACTGCTTAGAATATATATAATATCCTTGTTGAAGAACTGCTAAGGTTACTTAATTTGAACATTATTTCCAAAGGGAAATTTAACAGTAAATATACTTAACTTTGTTCCAGTAATTATTTTGAATGTGCTTCGGAATGTATCTGGGTCTAGTTTTTCCTACTTTACTTGCAAAGGCAAGGCCAATTGTTAAGATGGAAAGGTATATTCAAATGGTGGTACTTTAGCACACAGAGTCTCCACAGAGTTCACATACAACATACCTTTGACCTTTTATCAATTTATGGTTTCAGGAACATAGCAGAAACAAGGGGTTCTGGAGTATGCAGGGAATTAAAAATGAAGCGGAAAATTTGGTAAGAGTTTCAAAAAGAGATAGCATTCAACAAGACTCAGCAAGTTAAATATACAGCCTCAAATAAAAACACTAATGTAACAATACCAGTACTAGCATCTTTAGTTACTGAATTTACCTAAAACTGTACAAAAGTATATATCAAAGTTGGAATCAGAGTTAGCTTGTGCCTGAAAAAAGGCAAAGTGTTTAAATTATAAATAGGGAGAACATTAATTATTTTTTAAATTCTGTTAGGCTTATTGTGTCTAGTACAAATCTTTCTCTGTGATATGTTTACTTCAAAGCGATCATATTGAAGTACCGGTATCTTCCCTAGTTAATATCCCTTTCTTAAGCTTAGACAATTTATCTAGAGCTATTAATTTTCAAGCTTTGTCCTCAGCCATGATCAGTAACAGATAATGGCTCTTTCAGCTTTAAAATTCTTATCCTAAAATTATAGGATTTCTCTAGCCTTGTCAACCTGAAATTGGAGAGCCTTAGAATTTAGTTTTAGAGAGGTTTTATTTGTTTGTTTGTCTGCTGCTTAATTTAGTTTTTATATTTATTACTTTAGCTATATTTGTAATCATCTCTGAAGTCTTTTGACATTCTGATAATTATGTAATCAGTATCCACTTTGTAAAACATAGCTCATACAGGATCATCTAAGGTTTGTCTCTTATATGCCCCAACTGATGTATAAATGTGTTTAAACATTATTTCAAATCCAATAGTTTGTACAATAGTGTTTCAGTCTATTTAATCCATATATGGAATCATCTTTTATGTTAGGTGCTTTGTCTGCAAATTAAGTCTGAAAGCATTTTCCTGGAATGAAGAAAGAAGAGAACTAAAATTTCAGTACCTGCTATGTGCCACACATGCATTTTCTCATTTAATTTCCACAAAATTCCTGTGGGATAAGTCTCTTTAAATGAGTTCCACTTTAAAGATTTAGTAACCTAGCCAATATCACACAATCTAGAAATGTTGGGACAGATATTCAGGTTCAGCATTTGCTGACTTCAAAGAAAGACCTCTGATTTTTCTAGCATTCTGTGATCTTTGAAAAGTGTGTGGTAGTCTCTTTTATGTGTGGTTTTTGAAAATGTTTTATAGTTTCTGGTTAGAATTTAAAATGTGAGCCTTGAAATGTTGTATATAGATAAAAATAGGTGGACTGTTACAGAATTCATTGGAAAGGAATCATGTAGGCTTAGAGATTGCAAAACAAAATAAACACAACACCAATAATTTCAGTAATTTCCCAAGGGACACAGACAACTGAAAGACAAATATTCTTGCAAAGGAGGCTTCTTGATATCCTCATAGTTTGGTTTTATGTAGCATTTGAGGTAAAACTCAAAGTACTCTCTTTCTTGAGGTGGCAAGTCAATGACAAGCCAAGGTAACACAACACTAGAATTCCAGTAAAGGGATAATAAGGCTTTTAAAAGTCTTTACTGGTCATTAGAATGATTTAATGTTCCAGACTGTTTTTCTTATCCCCATTGTTTTCCTATTTTAAAAATCCTATTTAATAGTAACATTTCTATTGTTCATTATTGTTTATTTAATTATTATTAAATAATAGTACCAAATGATATTTAATAATCATAAACAGTGTTTATTATTATCAAAAATATGTATCTATTGTTTATTGTCTTTATGGCCTACCAAGAGATGTATTATCTTGTACTCAGTGAATAAGAAATCCCTGGCAACTGTTCTGTTTGTTATTTGCTCCTCTTAACACATTTTCATGCTTCCTACTATTTGTATGAACTGCATAGAACTTAGTTACTTGAGCACTGACAAGTAACTAGTACTAAAAAGTGAAATTAACTGTTATTAATGGCTGTTTCTACTTTTCAGGGTAAATGTAGGTAGGTCACCTGGTTGGTATCTTGGTTTTTTTATTAGTAAGATATTAGCAATCTTGTCTTCCTTCTTGAATTATTTCATGATGAATACATTGATTCAGTGTCCTCTAAAATTACATAAATAACAAAAAGTGGTCTCTTCTTCCTTTAGCACTTTCCTCTTTGCTTTATACGTGATAATTTGCAAATGAGTATTTTGTGAATGTATTGTGCCTAATGTTTTACTAATAGGAATATACAACAGCAACAGTGACAACGAACAAAGAGCTTATATTTCCTAACTTTGAGTTGTGGATCTTATGTTTTATCTTCTAGGATTGCACAAATCCACGGTACTTAGCTGCAGGTTCTTCCAATGCTGTCAAGCTCAGTAGGTTTTTTGATAAGGTAATGGCTATAATGAAGTTATTTTTAAACCTAATTTATATATTATAAGAGCTTAACTTATTTGTAGAATGTTTTGTCCTTTTATTCATTTGTCCTGAACTTCACAGGCTGAATAATATTTGTTTTGATCTCTCTTATCTATTGGTATAATTGCTCAAGCCCTGCTGACGTATTCATTCTATCACCAGTGTTCTCTAAGCAAAGGATGAAACCTATTGGATTTAAATGGGGTTTTGTAAAAGATATTGAATTCCCCTCCTTAAAACAATTTATGTTTTCCTATTTTCTAGCTCTTTTTTTATTCCCTAACTCCTACAAAAGACACTGAACTGAGGAGATTCTACTTAGTTAAAACCCTAAGTTCTTTTTGCTCTCCCAGCTATTAATATTTTCCACCTAAACATTACTGTTACTTTTAAGGTTATGTCATCTTCTTGACTCCCTATGGTTTCCCTATCAGAAACGTTTCCATTTCTATTATTGACTCTTGCTAGCATCATCTTACTGCCCTGAACTGGAATGAAAATGTAGAATGACTCAGCATACTGGTAAATTAGAGCACTGTTTGTCTTTCCTTCCCAAGGCCATACAGCTGCATTGCACATTGCATTGACCAAGTTTAAGTTATTTACCTAGTTCTGACATTGTGCAGTAAAATAAAAATAGAACGTTTTTCTGTATGTATTATTGAAAAAGATTAATTTCTGTGTTATATTTTCTTTTAAGTATAATCTCCCAGAAAAAAACATTTCTCTCCTCATAGCTCTTTATGATTTTTTTTTTTTTTTCCGAAATGTAGGGATCTAATATTTGGCCTTTTATTCAACATGTCAGCATAAGTAAGATAAGTAAGCCCCACACCCCTCCCTATTTAATATTAGATCACTGGGAAATTTTTGCTTCATTGTAGAACTTCCCAACCAGTGTGTGGAAAATAGGATACAGGTGTGCTGAGATATTGATTCCTCTTTTCTCAGAGCAGCCAGAGCCCCCAGGGCTGGGTGACTGGCATCCTCTTCCATTTACCCGGCATGCTATACAAATATTAGTATTTTCTAAATGAGATATGCTGTAAGAAACCACATTTTCTGTCCACGTTGTTTTCAACTTAAAATGTAAGAACTTCCATTTGGTTTAGATCCCTGGCTCCCATCTGATATAAAAGTCTATTTCCTAAGAGAAGCATCTTATAGGTCTTTGTTTTACATGGAAAGATCCTACAATATACTGTTAGCATTTTTAAGTAATTTGTTAATTTTGAAATTAAAATGTTAAGTATAATAAGTTATATCTTAGAGAAATAGTGGGCTATAGTAGGCATATCCAACCTGCTGCTCAGGATGGCTTTGAATGAGGCCTAACACAAATTCTTAAAACATTATGAGATCTTGTTTGTGACCTTTTTTTTAGCTCATCAGCTATTGTTAGCGTTAGTGTATTTTAAAGATTTATTTTATTGTTTTTGACACAGAGATACAGAGACACAGACTGAGAGAAGGGGGAGGGCCCAGAACAGTCTTCATAGTTGCACATCATTGGTTTTTCCTCATAGTTTCATTCCACAGGCAGGCGCGGGGCTGCACAGGGCAGGTACTGCGCTGGGGTCTCACCCTGGTGAGACCAGCATATGGGTCCGCCCAGGCCAGGGCCAGGGCCAGGGCCAGGGCCAGGACTTGATCCTCGGTCCCTGGCGCTGCAAAGTTAGCATTCAACCCACTGAACCATCCCAGCTTCCCTGTTAGTGTATTTTAGGCCAAGACAATTCTTCTTCCACTGTGGCCCAGGGAAGCCAAAAGGTTGGACACTACTGGGTTATAGACTAGGGTGATCCAAGTTATCAGGCAAGGTTTTATTAAAAAATATATATATATCAGAGGGAACTGGTTGGTTTTAAGAGGAGAGCAAGACTTGGTAAGAAGACATTAAAAGTTGAGGGTGGGGAATTATGAGCCAAAACAGAAAGGTAACTTCTCTCTTTGTTGCCTAAATCACAACAGAAGGTATGTAGATTAGAAGGCTGGCCAGACCTCCAAACTGAGGTGGTAGCCTAAAACCAAAGAACTTGGCAGCTAAATTTTACCCAGTTTTCCATACATTATCTCTGTGAGAATTTAATGTAGATTTCTTTTCCAAGAGGGAATCTGACTTCTCCTCCAGACTCCCTTAAATAATAGTGATTCCTCCCCACTCTAGAATAATGGGATTTTCCTTTCCTGCCCTGGAGAGAGGACAGAGCATCAGTCCCTTCTTGGTTTCTGTGGGGGTATTTTGAAATGTATATTAATCATGAACAAACTTGTCCACCACTGAGGCCAGTGAATGCCACCTTACCCTGGGTCTCCTATGGGTGACCCAGCCACAGCCTCGAAGGTAGAAAGAATCTGGATTATTTAGCTGTTATGCCAGTGAAAGCAAGCTGGCGCAGGCCCAGAAGATGCTCAGCGCTTATTCAGAGGAATTCTTATTTTCATAGATTCAAATTTACTATCTCTAGCTCATCTGTATGCTTGCTTATCTGATTAACTTTTTCTTAATCTCAGCATTCGGTAAAAAAACAATACTGCCTCTACAACCGTTGCAGTTTCTTAAGTATTAGAACAGAATTCATTATTTCTTAACAATGTTTTTTTCATCATCTGAAAACAGTGGATCTCTTTGACTATTTTAGGGCACATAGTTTGAGGGCTTCTTTTCAGAAGTAATGATAGATTTGTACAGATACAGCCACTACTTTTCTTTGTTTCTCCTACTGACCAAATACAGACTGAAACTACCGAATTAAGGGTGTAGATTAAGTCCATAAAAAGAAGCTAATTAACTGCTTTTGATGTGTCATTTGTCTCCATTGAGGCCCCATAGAATTTATCATGGTGTTTACTAGAGGGATGTGGTGCATTACATTACATAGACTCCTCTTCAAGGAATAGCTAGCTGTACTGTTGTAGTGGGCAAATGCTTTGCTTTGATTGTAGGGATTCTTTCTGGTACCTTTTGGGGCTGACTGGTAGGAAACCTAGAGCCAAATGTCCTGCCATACATTAGGAATTGCATGGGATCTCTGACTATTTAGCCATTTAGTGTGTTCTTTTTTTTTACGTCTATCAATGCTGTCTGGAATGAGGCAGGCTCCTATGGAAATATTCTCACAATCCTGATCTAATTAGCACCAGAATCAACTAACTCACTATATTATTAATAGATGTCTGCAGTTATTGAAAAAGCCCTTAATTTAGATATATGCTATTTAGTCCAGTTTGTGGTCATTGCAATTATTCATTTTTTTCAGGTATGTGTGGTAAACCTTTAAAATCTTTGTTTCTCACAGGTCATAGAGAAGAGATACTTTTTAAGAGATGGTAATCAGGTTGGTATCTATCTTTTATTGATAAAATGGGTTCTTAAATTTGAGGAGAGCTGATTTTCAAATTTATTTTTAAAAGTAGTTTTACACAAGGTGGGACCGGTCCCTTTGTAGAAATAAGCAACTGGTTTTCTTCTGTTAAATATGTAAGAAAATAAGATCAAGGGAAAATAAGAATCCAAGAGACAAAAAAAAAAAAAAATCTAGGGATAAGGTTACATTATAAAATAATAGAAGAAAATCGTTTGCTTGAGAATCCATAGTTGACCACAATGCAAATAATTTATATAAAACTCTAATGGTGAATATTATGAGGTTCACCTTTATCCTCTCTGATTTAGATGACACTGTCACCAATTTATTGGCAAATTTTTCCATTTTGATAGAATTTACTTTTATTGTTTAATTTGCTGTTGTTTTTCTAAAACCGCAAAATGGTGGTTAGGAACAGCATACTGACATTTTAGAGGAAAAAAATTTAAAGGCTATTAGCATTTGAACTCTGCCTACTGAGATTTAATGTGATTATCTTTCTTGCCTACAGATTTCAGGCTTTCCTGATCGAAAAAGGTTTGGGGGAGGAACATTAAAGAACCTTCATTATGACTGAATTATACTCATCCTTTGGAAGAGTGAGCAAGCAGTGGCAGTTTTCACAGCTTTCTTCTTGCTCTGTCAATTATTAATGTCTCAGCCTTTTAACAAAATCGGCTTAAAATGCCACCCTTCAACCTCACCCTTTAATGGAAAACGGAAAGGACATGGCAGTATGGGAGGTCCAAACTTTGTCTCCATTCTCTCTGTTCCTCACCTTTCTGTCCCTTTTTATAGATCATGTAAGAGTCTGGTGAAAATATGAGATGTTTTCAAAATTATGTGGTAAATGAGCAGTGACAGGGTGATGCGGAGCAAATTCACTCTTGCCTAGAACTCGAGGATTTTTATGGGTTTGTAATTTTCCCACAGTCCTCATTGAAGGCTTAATTAAATACTTCAAAAATGTATCTCTATTGTTTTACCTTCTGGAGGGGAAAAATTACATTAACCAGCCCAGAGTTGTCCACCCCAAACAATCTCTCTCGTTTTTACAAAAGCAAAATGGTGTTGTTATTTGTCTCCACCATCAACACACACAGAATGCCTAATAATAGCAACTCTTCTTCCCTCTTCTCTCCTCTCCTCTGCAAATGGTTCAGTGGCTAGCAGAGGCAGACTGATGGCTAGAGTTAAATATAAACAGATTAATAATACATAGAGAACAGCAGTACCAGAAAAGAAGAATTCTGCAAGAAATTGACAGCTCACTAAATCCTTCACTCTTTTAGGTTACAACTGTCTGCACTCTTACTGTTTCCTGTTTCTAAATAGGTAGGCTGAAATCTAAGACCTGCACAACAAGGGCAATAAGAAAGGTTTGCAGCATCTTCAGATTTTACTTTTTTGAAGGAAAAGTCAGGTCCTAAAATGTCTCTTAACTGTAGTCTGTAGACCAAGTCTGTTCTTTGTGTCAACAATGTACCGTATCTATGGACAGAAGTAAAAATAATGTCCACAGCAACACATTTACATGAATTGTGAACTAGGATTCTTGGATTTCATAATCCAGAAATTGGGGGGAGGGAGAGTATGTGTAATTGTGCATAATTACTTTTTTTTTACCTATCTTTTTTGCTTATTTAATTTTCTCTGCCCTAATTCTCTTTTAATATAATATATAAACCTGCTTCCCCAAAATTGTAGTTTGCTGCCTTAATTCAAGAACAGCCTTTCACCTGTGTTCTCTGGCTCTGCTGCAGATCTCTGCCCTCCTGGTGTGGCGCCATACTAAAATGTAATAATAAATACACAATTTTGGCTTCTCATTTTAAAACTAGGGAAAAGTCACTAAATTCACTTTCTATTCCATTTTAATTAAATTTCAGAAGTACTGTGGAAATCAAGGTATGCTGAAAGAGGATGTTAAAATAAGAATGTTAGAGAGTGCTTTCAGAAAAGCAGTCTTGGGAATTTGGAAAGGGATGTGAAAAGCACTTTTCATCAGCTAGAATATTCTGCAGTCTTCCTTCGCATCCTCTCCCACAAGACTTAGCCCTGATTTCTTTTTTTGACATAAAAGAGAGCTATGCAAATCAGGCTCTGTATGTAGAATTTGGCACAAGCATGTTGTAACAGAGGCTGTGCAGTTAGGAAGTAGAAACTGAATACATAACAAAGACCCAAACCAACTTTAGCTCTTTGTCATCCTCTTTTAAAAAATAAGTCAGTAACTCTTTCCTTCACCCTCTTTCTCTTTCTTTTCCTGAGGTAAAAAAACATATATGTCCCATTTTTTAAAATTTTCTTCCTTATTAAAAACTAAAGCACTCCTGATGACTTCAGATTCAACCTTGAAAAATTAACATTTCTCCTCAACTCAATTTCTGCTTGCTGCCAGGCTTGACTCCCTGAATTACAGATTTCTAAGAAAAAAATTTTAATAATTTAAACTAAGTTTGTTGCATGTATTAGTAGTAACAAGCTGAGGCTGTTTGTCAAAATGAATGTTATTAGCAAAAGTTCTTCAAAAAGAATGTTTTGAAACATAATTTTTCCTGAGATTTTTTGAAACCTCATAAAAATTGCTTTTTGGTAATGAGTGTAAATACCAAAATATTTTCTAAGAAGTGTTGATTAAATCTTTAATTTTCTTAACTTTCTTGATGGAATAAATTGTTAGCAATAGAGAAAGTTTTGTTTTTTTTTTTTCTTTCTTGTGATTTAAATGTCTAATCAAAAGTCTTATTCATAGTTGGGGCAACTAGATGTGAAGGCATTTGGCCAGTCATCTGTCCCGCAGGTTGTAGGACCCTCCATTGGAAAGGACTTAGGTTGGTCTCTTCACCTTAGTGCTTTAAGAGCTGCTATAGCAGCTTTATCTTGTTTTCTCAGACATCCATGAATTTGAGACATCCATGATATAATCCTAGTGGGTTTTTGTTCATTCTGAAAATGGACTGCGTGTAACTGATGTGCTGGTCCATCAGGCTGAACTGAAGAGTTCCTAATTGCTGCCATAATCAGAACTTTTGAGTCTTTGTTTCAGTAATATGTACTATAGCACGTAACCTAGGCAGGGCCTGGTTATGAGTATTTAAGAAATGTTTTAATTGAAAATTTTAAAGCACAGGTAGCATCTATTTTAAGAAGACTGAAGATCTGACAAGATGTCTGCATTGATTTAATGTCTGTTAAAATTCAAAGGAGGATACTGTTTGGGGGAAAGGAGGTGAAGGAAATAAAAAATTCATTTCTCCATAGTCCCCAGACTGTACTAAATCACTGTGATAGGAGAGGGAGTGTTCCAGGAAATCTAGCCCTGAGAGAACCCCGAGCCTCAAACATTCTACAGCCTGCCTGATGCATAATGGGAGCTGAGCCTGCCAGGGCTGCTCCATATGGTAGGAGAGGGATCTGACTTCCAGTTATAATTAATCAGCATCTCCATTTAAGGACTTCGTGACACGGCATTCAAACTCAAAAGTGTATAAGAATTCTCTGAAGTTATTATTTAACATGCAGGTTCCAGGACTTATCACCCACCCCCTATAATTCTGTGTACATGAGATAGGGCCAAGATTTTGTACAGTTGACCCATGTACAGCATGGGTTTGAACTGCACAGGCCCACTTATACACAGACTTTTTTGTTCAACATTGCCACATTTGTTTTCTTAGCAGCCTAACCGCTGAGCTTAACCAAGGTCATCAGTAAAGTAATGGTGAAGAGTGAAACGCCCAAACTCCAACAAATCTTGCTCTGTCCCATCAATGTGTTACATAGCTGTCAGCTCCATCTTTTCCTCGGAGGCATCTGTGCTGGCGTTCTTCATCCTCTAAATCCATTCTGGAGTGGTTGCTCTGCAAGCCTGTTACTGTCCCCAGCTTCCAGGATGTCATGTTTTCCACTTTTTTGCTGTGAATCAGTGGTCTTCCAACTGAGATGAGTTCAGATATCCCCTAGAACAGGTACATGGGCACAGAGTGTCATTTTCCAGATCATCGGTTCCCATCTGTATGTTAAAATTGAAATGCTTGTGAATGCAGCTCAGTGCTATTTCTTATTGCTCACTGCTACTTTCACAATCAACGTTTTCCACTACAGCAAAGAACCATCTTACTAGTACAATAGAAATATGGTATATTGCCCCAGCATGTAAATGTCTTCAGGATGGCAACAAATGGGCAATTCTGAATATTAATTTTATTTAAGGACTCTTCCACTTCTCACATATATATGTATACACACACACATATATATATATATATACATACACACACATATATATGTATACGTATGTGTGTGTGTATGTATGTGTGTGTGTGTGTGTGTGTATATATATATATATATATATATATAAATTAATGCAGAGCTCTTAAGGAAAAGTTTCTGAGAACAAAGCAAAAAGAGCTTTGGTAAGAACTATCCAAGGCTGTGACACATTTTTTTTTATAGCAAGGTTTCTTTCTTGGTCTACCAAAATATCAAAATAACATTTTCATCAAAAAATGATTATATGAGCAAAAGTGTATGAAATTAAAAACTCTATTTTACTAACCCTTTCTACATAAATGAGTTAGACAAATCACATCAAAGTGAAAGGGCAATATATAAAATCAGTGACTTCAATAGCTAGGCAATCAAGCCTTTTCAGGCTTCCAGTTACTTTATTGCAACAAAATTAAAGAAGGACCTAATTGAGTTGTTAACTAACAGGTCATCAAAGACACTGTTTAATGATAGAATATTACGTATTTAATGTGTCTAAACACATGTACAATAAACATGTATTTGATGTTTAATAAACATGTATTTAATAAACATGTATTTATTGGTATTTACTTGAGAAGAAGTGAGTGATAACAGCAAAATTCCATGTATAGCTACTATTTATGTGAACAAATTTTCTAAATGCTTATGTCTATAAAACCAAAAAATAAGAGTAAATGATGCTAAATCTTGTCTCACGGAATAAGAATTATTAATTCATGGATATATGAATTAATGGAGGAAGGGAGCCACCTCATTAAAAGAAGTATTTCCAGAAAGACTTTACCTGTTAAATTTAATAATTATTTATCAAAATATATATTAGTTATGGGCCATTGTCCTAGAGAATAATCTCCCAGTCTCCTGTCTGAAGGGTAAAACGCTTGCTGATAGCATTCTGAAAGTTTACTGGGAGGAGGGGCTAGAGGTTTCATCATCAGGTGTTAACACTTGATGTTGGTCCTACTCCCCACTTTCTTGGTATTTGTAAGTCTGAAACTTCTCTGACTTTTCTTCAGAGTTTCTTTGGAGAGTAAACCTATCTTGAGCTCAAATGTGGGGGAAACAGATACCTAGTATCTCCAACTCCTGGTCCTTTTCCAATTTTTCCCCTCACATGTTCCCCATATTGGTTCACTGAATCCATCCACCTCTGCCTAGTGTTTAGCATCTTTGTTTTGTTGTTGTTGTTTTTTGCTCACCTCTTTGATATCGTGACTCTATTCTGGTCCAGTATTTATTTGCCTTGGCCCTACACACAACCTGTTCCTTCCACTGAGTATCTATGAATGCCACAAGACATGCCCAACCCAGAAGATCCCCTATTCCCCTGCTTCAAATGTCTGCCAAACTCTTCCCTTCCTAGAAGCCTTTCCTTACTAGACCCCTCCACTCTATTTCAGTCGCACTGTCCTAAACAACGTTCTTTGAATGCACTGCACTTGCCCTTCTCATATTCTTCCCTCTACGCAATGCCCTATCCAATTCTTACTCTGTGTGACTCGGCTCAAGCATCATCTCCTTTGGGAAGCCTTCCCTGCCCTGCTGTTCAGGTCTAGGTGCCCACCAGCCCCTCCCACTGTACCTTGGCCTCTTCTGTCACTGCACCTATGACACTGTAGTGATGGCCCATTTTTGGGTCAGTCATCTCTAGCATGCTGCCCTACTTGAGAACAAGACTGGGTCTTAGTCATCTTTGTGTCCCCTACATCTCACAGGGTCTGGCACATGGCCAGTCCTCAATAATTGTAAAATAAACGAGTGTGCTGGGATGCTGGGATAGCTCAGCAGTTGAGCATGTGCCTCGCAATTGTGAGGTCCAGGATTTGATTCCCAGCCCCAGCCCATGCAAACCCACATGCTGAACTGCAGTGCAACTGGTAACCCTCAGGATGGGTTGGTGGGAAAGGTTCTTGCCTCCCATGCAGGAGGCCCCTGGTTCAGTTCCTGCCCCATGTGGCCCCACATCCACCTTTGTGGAGTGAAACCTTGTCACAACTAATGATATACAAATATGGAGACTGCTTTGGGCCCTCCCCCCTTTCTCTCTCTCTCTCTCTCTCTCTCTCTCTCTCTCTCTCTCTCTC
>PVKE010017536.1:0-13213 GCA_004027555.1 Craseonycteris thonglongyai
TTTACCTTTTAAATTAATGAAACAATATGATTCCTCCCAGTCTGTGTTAAAATTATAGGTTCGTTTTCTCTTATTTGGTCCACTCATTTTAGGACTAAAAAAATAAAAATAAAAATAGTTATAGAACTACAATATCATATCAAATTGCCACCATAATAATAGATTACCCACCTCGCTTTTAGTTCATTTAAAATCGAATGTGTCAAAACACTGTGATCCTAGCTAACCATCACGACCCAATCAGTCCAGCAACCACAATCAGAACGGCAACTTCGCATCTCCCGGTTGGGTGGAGGAGAGTTTAAAGAGTGCAGCGGCTAAACAAGACGCGACATGTACAAAGGCGAAAGCTAGGGAAAAACTTATACATACGATATTGCAAACATACCAACGAATATAATAAACCTGTGTAGATACTCAAATAATATTTTAAAATTCTAACAAATGTATGAAAATAAATTATAGTTTTACTTAGTGTTTATGAAAAACTTCTGATGCAGTCAAATAATGGCGGGCACACACAAATCGGGCCGCGCGCGCCATGGTGCCCATGGGCACGGTGTTGGGAATCCCTGGTGTACTAATTGGTGATGGTGTGAGAGGCTATGTTCGGCTCCAGTAAATTTTTTTTGGCGACTCTTTCAAAATGTTCATTTCATGATGGGTGACTTACATGAGCAATGTGCAACATGACAACACACCTGCCCACACTGTTTGGCGTGTTTAGCTGTTTTTGTCCAAGAACAGCATGACCCCCCTGCCTCACTCTCCCTATTCACTTGATCTCACCCTGAGTGACTTTTCTTTGTTTCCCCAGATAAAAAGAGTCTTCAAAGGGAAAAGTGCTGCCAATGAGGAAGAGATGAATCAAAAAACTGCAGAAGCACTAAAAGGCCTTGAAATCGACAAGTTCAAAAACTCTTTCGAGCAGTGGAGAAAGCAGTTTCCATTTTAGAAGATGAAAGAGTTCTGAGATTGGGTGCACAACAATGTGAATATACCTAATGCTACTAAATTACCATTTTTAAATGGTTAAAATGGTAAATTCTATGTTATGTATATTATACCACAATAAAATAAAATTAAAATTAAAGGATAAAAAAGAAAAAGCATCTCAAAAAGTTTATTGTATCAAACAAAGAGTGCTTTGAAGATGACTAAGAATAAATACACAATTTTTTATATATAAAGTTTGTTTTCTGGGGGGTCTCTCTTGTATATATAAGATAAGTGAACTAATATATTTTATGAAAAGTAAGATGAGCACACTAAAATATAGTAATTTACTATAAAATGTTTTGTTTTTGATAATCGATTTGTTAAAGTCTCATCATAGTCAGAATAAGCCTGCTGAAATTAAGTTGTTTGTACACAGCCAAGGGTCTTAAACTGGAAAACAGTTAAATTATTCTTAGAATTTCAGTTACTTTAAGGTACAATATTTTTTAATCTTATATTTATGAAATAAAAATAGCAATTTGTAGAAAATATAAACATGTTTATACAATGGCATATCTGTGTCCTGCAAAGAACACTCATGGAATAAAAATACAGGACAAACTTAGGTGACAAATAAAATATGAGCTTTTTTTCTAGGCACATCAAAACCCCAACCCAGCAACCCACACACTTTTCACCTATTATGTTGATACTGAACCACTGAAACAATGTTTTATTCTATTTAATTTATCAGTTTATTTGTAAATATGGTTCTCACAATTTGGAAAACTGTTATTCTTCCAATTTTAGCTTTCCAATTTCCAATCGTATCCACAAAACATTTTAAATTCTACTTATCCTAGGAGAGTGTCCTTACCTTTTCAGGATAAAAATTATAACCACTCCTGTGTTTCTATAGATCCTTATGTATAGTGGTACATAATTACTAAAATATGTTATGATACTAATTTTATTAAATTTGAATTCACAATACTTCTAATTAACAGGGACAGTTTTTCTTTCCTTTTTCAATTTACTGTGACACTTCAATGATGGTATGTAGTAATAAATACTTATTAGAAGAATTTAACTATCTTCTTCCATGGTAATCATTCAAATTGAAAGAACACAGCATGTTTTTACAAATATTTTATTATTTATCAATCAAGTAACAGTATTTTCACATATTTATCTACTTCCTCCTTGACCAGGAAAATCACTAGTATTTTAATTTATAATATAGGCTGTACATTGTATTTTTATCAGTCTCATAGCCATGCTATTCAATCAATGACTTGTTTTTGAACCACTTTTCAAAAAGAAATTCTTTAGTTACTTCTTACAAGTTTCAACCCTATTGTTTTGGGTAATTTAAAAGGAAATTGAATGCAAAAAATATGGAGCAAAAATAAATTGTCAGTGATTTAAAAAAAATTATTTATTTTTCTGTTACAGTTAAAATTCAATATTATTTTATATTAGTCTCAGGCATACAGCATAATGGCTAGACATTGATATAATTTATGCTGTGATACCCCTAACAGTCTAGCACCCGTCTGGCACTACACATAGTTGTTGCAATATTATTGACTGTATTTTTTATGCTTTACTTTACATCCCCATTTTGTAAGTATTAATTTTGTATTTCTTAATTCCTTCACCTTTTCACCCAGCCCACCAAACCCCTTTCCCTATGGCAACCATCAGTTTATTCTCTGCTTGTGAATCTATTTCTATGTTGTATGTTTATTTACTTTGTTCTTAAGATTTTACCTATAAGTGAGATCTTACAGTATTTATTTTTCTCAGTCTGACTTATTTCACTTAGTTTAATACCCTCAAGGTCCATTCATGTTGTTATCACAAATAGTAAGATTTAATTCGTGTTTATGACAGCCTAATATTCCATTTTATATGTGATCACATCTTCTGTATTCAATCTTCAATTAATTAGCACTTAAGTTTCTTCAATATTCTGATGATTGTAAATAGTCCTGCAGTGAATATAAAATGCATACATATTTTTGAATTAGGGTTTTGGATTTCTTCAGATAAATATCCAAAAGTGGGATTGCTGGATTATAAGATAATTCTATTTTTAATTTTTTGAGGACCCTCTAAACTGTTTTCCATAGTGGCTATATAAATTCTAATAGTTTAGGAGGGTTCACTTTTCCCTACACCTTTGCCAACACTTGTTTATTGATTTACTGTAGATAGCCATTTTGACAGGTGTGAGATAATATTTCATTTTGGTTTTAATTTGCATTTCTCTAATGACTAGTATGTTGTGTCACTAGTAGAGTCTTTTCATATGTCTATTGACCATGTGTATGTCCTCTTTGAAGGAGTGTCTATTCAGATTTTTTGGACATTTTTTAATCATATTATTTGTGTTTTTCTTATGTTAAATTGTATGAGTTTATATATATATATATAATTTGGATATTAACTCTTTATCAGATGTATCACTGGCAAATATTTTCTTCCAGTCTGTAGGATGTCTTTTCATTTTCCTTACGGTTCCCTTTGCTATACAAAACTTTTTAGTTTGATGTAGTCTCATCAATAATTCATGGCTCTTGCATCACATGACAATACACCATTTCATATGACACTGACTGTGAAGAACTTTTCAGCCAGTAAAACAAATAACTGTATTGGAGCACCCTCCATACTTATATGATCTGGCCCCTAATGATTTTTTTCTTTACCCAAAGATAAATAAAATATTGAAAAGAAGACATTTTGGTGACATTCAGAGAATCAGGGTAATACAATGATGCCCTGATGGCCAGTCCAGAAAAAATAATTCAAATTTGCTTTGAAGGGTGGACTAGGCACTGACATTGGTGCATAACTTTCCAAAGAGAATACTCCAAAGGTGACCATAGTGATATTTACTATGAGGTATGTAGCACTTTTTCTAGAATGAGCTCATAAACTGAATTGTCAGACCTCATATATTGAAGATAAGAGAAGTCAACTTTCTCTTAGTCAAAAGTTTCCAGCATACCATGCTTGATCTAATACTATGGAGTACATACTATTTATAGAATAAACCTTGTGCTATTAGACTAATGTTGGTTTATCACTGTGAATTTATAGTTTTAATATAAAAGGAAATATGAAGAAAAATAGAAGTATGTATCTGTTAATATTTTTGTAACTCTTGGTTCTATCCACAAACAAGAGCTGAGAGTACCAACCCCCAATAGCAGTGAACACACCTAACACTCATCTTTGTTTCCAACTATTGTTATTAGAGTCAAGTTATGTATTCTTAGCAAGAATACCACAAAAGAATGTTTGCTCTTCTCATTGCAAATTATGAAACAGTATCTATTTTGGATTTATTCTACTATTTGTGGTATTAACTTGGTCACTTGAATAGGTACCATTTTGAAAAATACTCCTAGGTATCCTTGTAGTAATTGCTGATTCCAGGGCTGGGGAAAAAAAAAAAAGGAAAAAAACCCCAAAAACTTTCTGTTCCAGACAGTCAAGAAAGTACTGAAATAATAATGGTAACATGCCAAGAGGCAAAGAATGGACTCCTGTTGGCCAAAATTGAGACAACATGGACATCAATGTAGATAATAATAGCAAAAGATTACAACCTGTGGCATTAAATAGCAATTTATGTATCTCTCCTGATAAAAATATACTAAATGAAGACTGGAGTCAAGGAAAAACTAGAGTGCTGTTTTCTATGAAATAGTACTCACCGGTAACCTTGAAGTAATAAAAAAATTAGAAAGTTATTTTGCCATTATCATACTTATATTTAATTCAGTCAAGAAACACCAATAGTTGATAACAACAGTATACAATATTTAGATGAAGAATGATAGTTATATAGTCATGAAGCTTTATCTCTTAAACTATTATTAATGACAAAGGGAAAAAGAATAACTATACAGTGGAGAAAAAGCAACTTATTCAAAGGGTCAAAGTTAATATTACAGGTAGTGAAACAAATCTGTACTGGGTACTACATGGAATGCAGTGAGAAGAACAGAACGTTTTTCTGTTTTGCCAAGATTATATAACTTTGAATCATATGAAAATCTCAGATACACCCAAGTTGAAGAATAAGTTACGAAATATCTGGCTTGTAATCATTAAATATGTCAAGGACACACAAGTGAAAAAAAAATGTGCCACCTTGAAACAGACTAAACAGATGATTGCCAAATAAAATCCTGGATTGGATACTTTTGCTATAAAGGACATTATTGAGACAATTGTATTTAATGGGAACTGAGAATTACATGGTATTAAGGTATCATTGTTAAATTTCTGATTTTTATGGTTACATTATGGTAATATAGGAACATGTCCTTTATTGCAAGCAATACATACTATAATATTTAGGAATGATGCAATATCAGGTCAGCAAAAATCTCTCAAAAAATAGTTTATTGGGGAAGCTGGGATGGATTACTGGGTTAAGCGCTCACTTTGCAGCCTCAGGGACCAAGGATCGAATCCCGGTCCCGGCCCATGTGGACCCATATGCTGAACTGGGGAGTGCCTCCAGTTCGGTTCTCACTGGGGTGAGACCCCGGCCCAGTTCCTGCCCTGTGCAGGCCCATGCCCACCTGTGGAATGAAACTATGGGGGAAAACCAATGATGTGCAACTATGGAGATTGTTCTGGGCCCTCTCCCTTCTC
The DNA here is from genome assembly GCA_004027555.1 of Craseonycteris thonglongyai. Classification (NCBI taxonomy): domain Eukaryota; kingdom Metazoa; phylum Chordata; class Mammalia; order Chiroptera; family Craseonycteridae; genus Craseonycteris; species Craseonycteris thonglongyai. Next base: position 5,617 of record PVKE010017536.1, read on the forward strand.
TCTGTCTCTGTATTTCTCTCTTTCTCTGTCTGTCAAAAACAATAAAAATAAATCTTTAAAGAAGCTTATTGTATGATTCTTATAATATTTGTGTATGTTTAATTTTTTTAACTCTATAAAAATAGTTTAGTAGTATCTACAGGTGAGAATAACATTTAGTATAATACCTATTAATAGATATTCTATTTTGTTTAGCAGTATCTACAGTAGAGAATAACATTTAGTATCATACCTACTAATAGATATTCTGTTTGTAAAGATACTTATATATGGAACACATTTTTCTTTTAGTGATGACAGGAGATATTTTCAGAGCATTGTTGGCTTTAGGCATTCTTACTTAGAGATTTCATTACACATCATATTAGTCATATTAAAATATTACCCAACCATATTAAAATTGATCTACATGCCTAACTATATTCTAGTAAGTTGAGTTGTATTGGATTGCACAAATAAGCAGATTTACTATTAGATATACTATAGAAAATATGTTAATTATTGCTGTTTACAACAATATTATTTGATATTTTGTAAGATTATACTTTATTAAAAATACCTAGTTCCTCATAGGTATTGTGTGTTTACTGATTTTGAATATTTTATTATGTGAGATAACACAATATAGCTAATGAAGCAGATGGTGAAGCATATTAAAAGGATTACTCTGTATCAGATCGCTAGATGTCTATTAAACAAAATAATTCAGAATATTTTCTAAATACATCATTATTAAGTTTTGTATTTAGCATTTACATGTAGCATGATATTATCCAAAACTTGAAAACACTAGATATTTTGCAGATTAATATTTATCTTATCATTTTTATTATTTTGAAATTTTACCGTTCAGGCTGAGCCAATTTGCTTCACTGTACCATTTAATGTTTTAACAGAAAGATAATATGTATAAATTACAATTTAGTCTGAGGGAAGTTTCTTTTATGCAGTTCTAAGGAGGGTATAGTTTGTCTTGTATCACTGCATTTTTAAAAACACTGCTCTTTAGAGCAAAGAGGCTTTTATATATATTTATTTGTGGGTTCCCATTGAGCCAAGGAGGCGGCACAAAAAGCAAGCACCTGATGTTGATAATACTGATTAAACAATTTGACACAGTCCCTTGATTTTCTGAAAAAATTGTTTTATCTGTGGAATTTGCATTTGAGGCCGTTTAAAAGCAATAAATGTGTTTCTTTTTATATTTTGCAATCAATTCAGTGTTCTATCTATATCCACCTCCTGCACTCCATTTCCTAAATAACCTCCCTGTTCATTAGCAATGCTTTGCAAATGCTGAAGCCATGAAGTGCACTCATATAATTTGTGTTCAAATGGTAAAAATGACCTCAAGGGTGCAGAGTTATTTTGTGGCTCTTCCACCTTTGAAGTCATTATTGCTTAATTTTTCACCGCTGTCTGAATGCCACAGAAACATTAGTAGTGGATTCATGGATTACTAATGTGGTACTTAGAGGTGAAATGTAAAGACTTAATCAGACTCAGAGTATTTGCATATACATTGCAGATAATTAAATGGCTGATAGGCAAAATTCTCCCTTTCCTGCTATTGGGACATTCAAAAGTGACAGAATACTTAATATAGTAGACTCTCGTTTAATTGAAACTCAAGCAACAACACTCTCAAGCAATCAGACAAAAAGAAAATTTCCCAGTTACTTGAGATTTTGCTGGTTGTAGCGTGCAGGTTGCTTGAGTTCCAGTTAACGGAGAGTCTACTTAATTTTATCTGACATCTATCAAGACCCATTGGTGCTAGTTAAAAGAGATTCTAGTGTATAATATTTCTTAGTATCAACCACAGTTTAAAAAATGCCTGGGTGTGCATATTTCAGGGTTCATGGACCTTCATTACTAAAGCTGCTGCTTTGTTTACAATTCAGTGGTGTCCAAACTTTTGACTTCCCTGGGCCACATTGGAAGGAGAATTTGTTTGGGCCACAATATATAAAATGAACTAATACTAACAATAGCTAATGAGCTACAAAAAAATCACAAAAAAATTTATAACTTTTTAAGAGAGTTTACGAATATATGTAAGACTGCATTCAAAGCCATACTGGTTTGCCTATGGCCTGTGGGCTGCAGGTTGGATAAGCTTGGTTTATGTTAAGGCTATTAGAAAAGTCACATTTTATATAAAACCTACAAGCTGTTGGCATAGATGTAATATTTTGTTTTGCTTTGCTTTATTAAGTTTGACAGTCTCTTTTCATCAATATGAGTTGATGACATTTGTTTAAGAACTATCTAGATAACCCACACTGGTCTTAATATTTATTTTATAAAATAATTATCAACCTGTGAAAATGAAATACAATAAACATGTGGGACATACTATTATGTTCTAAAGTTGGCATGTGTCTTTTCTTATTTAGATATGGTTTGCTTGCTCTAGATCATTTGCTTTAATCTTTTAAAATAGTAACATCAAATATTTATTTTAACATTTCAAAGTTTACAATGTATTTGCAAATGCATTATCTTATTTGATACAACAAATCTGTTAGCTTAATAACTGATGCCTAGATTTTCAGCTGTAAACATCATTATTTAGAATCAAGTGAGATAAGAGGAATTTATCTTTGTTTCTCATTTACATATATTAAACATGTTTAACACAATTCCAGTTCAAACAGAAATTGTATGGAATATTAAAGAGCAGATTATTATTTTCTTGTGCTTAATTTGTTTTCACTAATTGCACGTCTATAAATACCAAAAAATACTTTCTTTTATACTAAATAAAATGATGGTCATAGAGACTTGCTCTAGAGTTTTGTTATTTCATAACAATCTCTGTTTTTGTTTGCCAAGTCTTCTCTGAAATGTCAGATTTTATTCGGTAGATGTTTATCAAGCTATTACTCCAAATCAGCTAAAGTAAATAAAAACATAGTCAGAAAATATATTCTCTTTCTTTTTTATCATAAGAAACTTTTGAAAACACAGCAACTTAAAGATAAATGGGAAGCAGAGCTTTAGAATCTTACAATAAGCTCCTCATTTTTAAGGGTTATGAAAATATAGAATTCCATGTATTCTTCATATTTTTGGAAGAATAGACTCTACAACATGCCGCGAAGCTCATGATTATACTGATAATTTGGGGATGGATTCAGCAAGAATACTATATTTAAAGGTTAATAACTAGGGTTGGAATAAAGCTTTATGTTGAATAACATGTGAGCTAACACCTGAAACAATATAAAATACATATTATGTTGCAAGCACCCGTACTTCTAACAAAAATAGAATGAAAGCTATTGCCACAGTACTCAAGATAGTTTCCAACAGTTGCATTTATAACTTTATATTTTCTTAATAATAAAGCTGAATACCTTGTATTATAACCTAAAACTATACTCTACCTCAGGGAATTGAAAACTAAATAGATAAAAGAAAAATAATTCATATGTATAAACACTATCATTACAACTACTGCTGATAATAACACTAATCAAAAAATATAAAGAGTGGTTTGTTTCTTTAGGCAGATATGTCATTAAATGTTTTTTTAATATATTTTCTTCTTTTATATTTGAATACTTTAAGTCTTGGATAAATTTTCTTCATGGTTTATTAATATTCTGCCTTTCTCTTATATATTTATTTTCCCAACTTCAAAAGAGCTAGTTAAGAAAGTTATTCGCAAGGGTTATGCCACTCAGAATTCAGACTAGAGTTTGACTCAAGTACTTGTGACTAAAAAAGAGGGAAGGGGTGTGAGCAAGTGGAGTAGCAGAAGATAATACTTGGACTGCTAACAGGAGTTATGAAGGGAAGGTACGTAGGTAAATACCTGGCAGAGAAATGACAATGGTACAGAAAGCAGTCATGTTTGAAGAAAATTCAAGTTCCTGGCACAAAAAAGCCAATAATACAAGTGATGAAGTATAGTGCACTGTGGTTGTGAAGATAACTTTTTCTTTTTTGGTAAGATTTTAAACATTAAATCTAGCAGCTTAGCCTGAGTGTAGTTTGCTAGCCCAGCCTGTGATGCTCTGAAATGCCCAAAGTTTATATATCAAAACAACCAAACAAAAAGCATATTCATATGATCTTTGAGCACAGAATCAAATTATAAAGCTTTTTATTGATTCATTTTTCTCTCCTATGAACATTTTAAACCTGCTCAGTACTTTAGTTTACACATGAGTTTCAAATTACCTTTAACAGTATGCAGGAAATAGTAGCTTCCCTATGAAAACAGTACAATATCATCCAAACTCAACTCTTAAAATTGAATATAAGAAAAAAAATAAAATTAAACAAAACAAAAAAGCAAAAACTAGGACTATTTGAAATTGTATAAACTTTTCTACGGCTACCTTTCTGTTACTGTAACTTCTATATTAAATTTTGTGGTTTTTTTTAAAGATTTATTTTTTATTGTTTTTGTTGTGGTTTTTTTTTTGTTGTTTTATTTTGTTTTAAGAGAGAGAGATACAGAGACCGAGAGAAGGGGGAGGGCCCAGAACAGTCTCCATAGTTGCACATCATTGGTTTTTCCCCACAGTTTCATTCCACAGGTGGGTGTGGGGCTTCACAGGGCAGAAACTGGGCCAGGGTCTCGCCCCAGTGAGAACCGAACTGGAGGCACTCCCCAGTTCAGCATATGGGTCGACACGGGCTGGGGCCGGGATTCTATCCGTAGTCCCTGAGGATGCAAAGTGAGGCTTAACCCATTGAGCCATAAATTTTGTTTTTACGATAACTAAGGAATTAGTTTAAGCTTGAAGTAAGATTTTGGTGCATTTGGCTGCATAGACAGAAATAATATTTTTTTGTTTGTTTTATGAACTTAAAAAAGAGAGTTTTTGAACACCATTTTTTCTATTTCACTCTCACTTTATCACTTTCTAGAACATCAAAGGATTACATTTTCCTTTTTTACTATGTGTTGTGTTTTTTCAAAGTTGCCAAAACCTACAAAGAAATAGCAATCATTTTACATTGCCAACATCCTTGAGTGACACATGCTCTATAGCCATTAAATATCCATTTATCAAGAAACTGCAATGGCAAAAGTTATTGTGACAGTTTGTAATGACACTGGGTGCTGTCTTCAAGGTACAAGTACTGAATTCATAGATTTTTTTTAAAATTGTTACACTTATTGGAGCAACATTTGTTGGTAGAAGTTACATAGGTTCCAGGTGTACAATTCTATATTACATTGTCTATGCATTGCATTTTTAAGTACCTTTGCTACTGCCACAAAATATACCAGGAAATACAAAAGCAGAAAGATGTTGTATTCTTACAAAAATATAAATTATTATTAGTGGGAGATCCGTTAATAAGTTGAAGCTTGACATAATTTCACTGGGTACACATTAAATATACTCTTCCATATATAGAAGACATACGAGGTCAAACAATTAAATTTGTGAACTTGCCACCATGCACTTCTGTTGGCAGCACTGTACAAACAACTAGGTAAGGTTTTATAACCTTGGTGTATCAGTGTCTCACAGCTGTGTTTGTATCAGCATGTGGTGGTATCTTGCTGACTGGCATTCACTATTGTGGTGTGTTTTTGTATGCTGTCACAAGAATATTGGTGCTTAAATTAGAGCAACAAACAAACAAACATTAAAATTTTTCTTAAATTTGGCAAGAGTGCAAGTGAAACCAGGGACATGTTAGTCCAAGTTTATGAGGATAATTTCATGAAGACAATTCAGTGTGCAAATAGATTAATCATTTTTCTGAGGGCAGAGAAAGCATCACTGATAAAGAGAGATCAGTGCAGCCAGTGACAAGCAGAGTTGATTAAAACATTGCAAAAATTTGTCAAATTGTGTGTCAAAACCATTGGCTGACAGTGAGAAGCATAGCAGACCTAGTGAACATCAACAGAAAAACAGTTAGGAAAACCTTAACTGGAAATTTTGGCACGAGAAAGATGTATGCAAAAATGGTCCCAAAGGAGCTCTCAGATGAACAAAAGCAAAGGAGAGTAAAGTTTGGCAAGACCTTTTGGAGAGCCAGGACGATATTTTGAGCCATTTTAACACTAGCAAATAAACATGGGTGTACCTATATGACCCTGAAACTAAGTTTCAAACTGCACAATATAAGTCGGCCAATTCTCCATGACCAAAAAAAGTACTGTCAGTCCAATTCAAGAGTCAAAACGATGTTTCTAATTTTTTTGCTATAAGAGGGATTGTTCATTATGAATGTTCACCAATTAGACAAAGAGTCAACCAAGTTAACTAGTGCCGAAAAGCCTGTATAACTAAGCTGGATAAAAATGACTTGAATTTTTCACCAACATTTTATGGCTCTTGCATCAAGACAATGCACCAGCTCACATGGCGTTGTTTGTGAAAGAGTTTTTAACCAGTAAAAATAACTGTATTGAAACACCCTCCTTACTTACCCTATGTTGCCATCAATTATTTTTTTTCTTTACCCAAAGATAAAGAAAATATTGAAAGAAAGACATTATGCTGACATTCAGGACATTAGTGGTTATACAATGATGGCTTTGATGACCACTCCAGGAAAAATTCCAAAATTGCTTTGAAGGGTGAACTAGTTGCTGGAGTCTGTGCATAGCTTCCCAAGGGGAGTTAATCTAATGTGACCACAGTGAAATTCAGAAATGAGGTATGTAACACTTACCAGGATGAATTCACAAATTGTCAGAACTTGTACTGATTTTTACCTGACATTTATCCATTTGCCTACCTATCTGTTTTCAATGCTTCACAGTTTTGATTGGGAAGATTACTGCTTGAAACAATGACTTCTTACAATTACATGCTCTGAAATCTATTGAACCAATTGTTATCATCATATTAATATTCTATTATGTGCCATACTCTTTGAATATTGGAAACTTTTTTATGTTTTTATAAGAAGAAATACTTTTCATAAATTCTCTAATTTGGAAGAAATAGTTCCAAGAAGAATAAGGAACTAATAAAGGCCTTCAGGAACATAAGTTAAAAATTGTTACATCAATATGTGTGAACTCTCTCTTCAAACTTCTGCATTACAACAGTTCACTACTTCATATTATTCTTATTTAATCATCTGCAATAGAACTTAGGAGACATTAGAACCCTTACACCTATCTCTCCATCTTCTAAAGAGAAAATCTTTAGTATAGCTCCCAGAAGTAATCATGTCATTATGCCCTACCTACCATTGTACTGAGAACCAGAAAGTAGGCTAATGTGAGCTTTTTCACCAGTTCTCAGAATTCAGTTGACTAATCTAAACAAGTCTATAATATTACTGATAGAGTTCTGCTTTTCTACACTTTTTTTTTTTTTTATCTTTTTATATTTTATAGAGAGTAATTATTTTATCTTTAGTGCATATTTATTTTTATTTTACTTTTGACAGATAGAGAGAGAGACAGAGACAGAGACAGCTAGAGAACCGAACTGTGGGAACTCCCCAGTTCAGCATGTGGGTCCTGCCTGGGCCGGAGCCGGGATTCGATCCTCAGTCCTCGTGGCCTCAAAGCGAGCGCTCAACCCGCTGAGCCGTCCCAGCTTTCCCTAATGAAAACAAAATGTCACCAGAAATAATTTCTAGACACAGAAACTTAAGA
>PVKE010017536.1:13313-30724 GCA_004027555.1 Craseonycteris thonglongyai
AGATGTTTGTACCCGCATGTTCATCGCAGCACTGTTCACAGTGGCCAGAACATGGAAACAACCAAAATGCCCTTCGATAGACGACTGGATAAAGAAGATGTGGTACATTTACACAATGGAATACTACTCAGCGATGAGAAATGATAAATTGCAGTCATTTCTGGCAACATGGATGGACCTAGAGACCATCTTATTAAGCAAAATAAGTCAGACTGAAAGAATCAGGAAAAATATGACCTCACTTATAGGTGGAATATAAAACTGAAAGAAACAAAGACATAGAGACCTATGGACACACTCAATAGCTTGGTGATTGCCAGAGGGAGGAGGAGGAGGGGGGAAGGAGAGAGGGAAGGGAGGTGGGAGAGGGCACCAGCATTATGGACACACTCAATGGTTTGGTGGTTACCAGGATGGGGGGGAAGGGAGGGGAAAGTTTTGTGGGGAGGTGGGAGTGGGCACTAGATATAAGGTGATGAAAGGGGAACTGATACTGAGTGATGGGCACATAATACGATGCATGAATGATGTGATGTGGACTTGTACATCTGTAAACTGTCTAATTGTTACCAACCAATGTAACCTCATCAAATTTAACAATAAATTAAAAAATAAATAAATAAATAAATAAAAATAAATAAATAAATAAATAAATAAAATAAATAAAAATAAAAAAAAGAATTGGCTCTCTGACTTGGTTTTGAGTTAGACTTAAATCTTAATAGCCCTTTGGCAAGTACCTTCTAGCCCTCAACACTTCCGCCCATATTATAAACTGTATATAAACTTATAGCATGTCTTATTCAATGTCATGAGATTCCACAGAGTGCTGCTTCTGAACAAAGAACTCATTTTACAGCTAACAAAGTGTAGCTATTGACCCATGCTTATAGAACTGTCTAGTTGTAACAAATTTCCTATCATTCTGAAGCAGTCTTCCTGATAGAACTATAAATTAATTTTGAAAGATTCATTTATAGTGGCAGCTAAATTTCTCTAAAATCATCAAAACAATTAGCATCAAAATCTTATCACTGACATGAGGGTTATAATATTTATATGAAAATATATTAAATGACCAAACTAACCCAAATGATCATGATATGAGAAGAAACTAAGCTGAAGGATTAATGTGACTACTTATCAAAATTTATTTTAAACCTACAAAAATTAAGACAGTAGGTTATTGGTTACAGTATCAGAACTGAAGCTAACAGCAGACTCACACATATATGTAATTTTCATTTATGGCAAAAAAGAACTCTACATTGAAATAAGAAATATTACTAGGTCAATTAAATGTATTGATTAAATAATTGAACTTAGTTTTGCTTTGCATTAAAAATAAACTAATCTAGATAAACGAGGTTCTAAATATAAAAACTAAAAAAACAAAATGTTCTAGAGTTTATTATTTAGCTTTGTTGTACAAAACATTTGAAGATGTCCCTTCTTTTCTTACAAAAGAAGAAAACTAAACAAACAGAAAGTTACTTCATTCTTATATCCGTCAGAGAACAGAGGTTTCAGGGCAAACTGCTACCATAAAAACCAAGAGTCAGGGGAAGCCGGGATGGCTCAGTGGGTTAAGCACTCACTTTGCAGTGCCGGGGACCGGGAATCAAATCCCGGCTCTGGCCCGTGCAGACCCATATGCTGAACTGGGGAGTTCCCCCAGTTCAGTTCTCTCTCTGTCTCTGTATCTCTCTCTCTCTCTGTCTCTCTGTAAAAATAAATAAATAAATAAATAATTTAAATAAAAACAAGAGTCAGGAGTATATTGACAATTACGTATAGCTGAGGTCTGCTTACCTGGAGCAAAAGCTACTGAAGCCATGAACTGGTAGGAATATTCAAATGGTAATTTTGACAAATTGCTGGAGGCTGATACAAGACTAGAGTAAGAGTGGTAAACTCTTCAGATCTGTAGACTTAACGAGGCCACAAACTTCGGTTTTTATTTTAGGTTGAAATTCCGGGCTCCTCACTAGTTACTCATGATAAAGTGTGAGAAATATCTCTTTGTGGCTCTGAAAGGTGAAAGAGAAATGTAACAATTATAAAATACATTAATAGCATTCTCCATTAAAAGGCCTACTCTACAGTGAAAGAGAATTTATCAGGAGTTTACCACACCTGATGGAAGTACATTTCACCCACTCCTGCTTCCTTTAATATTTCTGTCTTTCTTAGTGATATATATATATATATATATATACATATATATATATATGTATATATATATATATATACAGTAAAGTACTAATTAACTTATTCTTTATTACCAAATACATAATGTCCAACTTTCAATGGAGACATAAGGCATGCTAAAGGCAAGGAAAAAGCACAGTGTAAGGAAACAAGTTATCTAAATAAGATTTGGATACGGCAAAGATGGTAGAATTTGCAGACAGAAAATATAAAAAAATATGTTCAGAGGATCTAATAAAAAAGTAAATAACTTGAAAGAATAGATGGGTAATATAAGCAGAGACATGAAAACTATTAAAAATAATCAAGAAAATGTTATAAATAAAAAGCACTATAACAAAAATGAACAATATCTTTGATGAATTCATCAATTTACTGGACCTGGCTGTTGAAGAAAATCAGTAAGCTTGAAATGGTCAATAGCGACCTCTCAAAATAAAATACAAAGATTAAATAATGAAAAAGAAATATTATAATACTGAGGGATAATTCCAAAAGCGTAACATATACATAATTGAAAAACCAGAAAAAAAGAAATGAAGAACAAAACAGATTTGAAATAGTAATGATTAGTAATTTCCAAAACTAGTGACAACCACCAAACCACAGATTTGGATAGCTTAGAGAATACCAAGAAGCATCAATATCAGAGAATGTGCACATAGTCATATCATACACAAACTATAGAAAGCTAAAGAAAAGGATAAAATCTTAAAATAAGGTAGGTGGAATGAAGAGAATAACAATAGTATGAATCACAATAGACTTATCATCAGAAACCATGCCAGTAAGATGAGATTGAAGTAAAATATTTAAACTGTAAAGGTAATAAAAATTGCCCATCTAAAATTCTGTATCGAGAGAATTTATTATTCCAAATTAAAGGGGAGTGAAATACTTTTTTAGACAAACAAAAGCTGAGTGAATCATTGTCAGCAGACCTGCTCTTCAAGAAATGTTAGAAGAAACTGTTCAGGAGAAAGGAAAGAGATATAGGTCAGAAACGCCAATTTACAGAAAGATGAGAACATTGGTAAGAGTATAACTGAAGGTAAATTAAAATATCTTATATTTCCTCTTCTCAGTTGATCTAAAAGATAATCTTAAAAAAGTGATTGTAGAAACTATGTGTGGAGTGATTACAGTATATAGATGAGTGCAATGAATAAACAAATAACAAAATGATCAGAAGACAGAAATTAGGCATCCTCAGTAATAAGGTATTTTCATTTCATTAGAAGTGTGATAGAATTATTTAAAGATAGACTTTGTTTAGTTATAAATGTCCATTGTAAACTCTAATAAAGAACAGACAAAATGCAGGGAGAAAAAAAATTTAATAAGTACAACAGAAAACATGATAAATATTAATCTAATTATGTCTATAATAATTTTAAATGTAAAGTGTCCAAATTAACTATTTATAAGACAAAGGTGAATAAAAATAAGAATAATATGTAAATAAAATATAAGAAGAAAAATATACTAGTAAGCAGTATTAAGAACACAGCTGGAGTATGTGTTCATTTCAAACAAAGTAAAATTCAGAGAAAGAAAAATCAGGAATACAGAGAGACATTAAATAATGGAAAAAAGAAACAAATATCCAAAGACAAAATTATCCCAAATATGTATAAACCTGCCAACAATGCATCAAAATTGGTGTATAGAATTGCAAGAGAAAATAAACAAATTTACTTCACAGTTGGAAACTTCAATATCCTTTTCTCAGTAAGTGATGAAGCAGAAAGACACAATATCAGTAAGGATATAGTTTACCTCAATGGGACTATTTATCAATTTTATCTAATTGACATTTATATAATACTTTTTTAAACAAAGACAAAAATACATTCTCTTAATGTCACATGAAACACTCTTCTTCTTAAAATACAAGTTAGACTACACTCTTTGCCTTAAAACATATGCATAAATCCAAAGTAATAGAAATCATAAAAAGTATATTCTCAGATCACACTGAAATTAAACTAGAAACCAATAAAAGGAAGATAATTATAAAATCCCAAATATTGGTGGCTTAAACAATTCACCTCTAAATAATACATAAGTCAAAAAAAGGTCTCAATAAGAATTAAAATAAACAACAATATAAAGTGAATAAAAATTTTAAAAAAGCATAACTTAATAAGATTTGTGGTTATATTAGAAGCCATACTTAAAGAGGAATTAATAACAGGTATCAGAAAAAAATATTTTGAAGTCAATAAAGGTATCTTCCTTAAGAAACAATACAAAGAAAAGCAATTTAAGCTTAAAACAAACAGAATAAAAGAGCTAGTAAAAAATTAGAATATAAATCAATAAAATTTATGGCAGGCAAATAATAGGAAAAAATTAAACCTTCAAGCTGATTTTATATCTTCCACACAGTCAACCAAGCTGGAGAACTGCAAATACATTCTTTACTAAGGTTTAAGCAGGGGAGAAAATTATATTTTTATTTAAAAATATATATTATGAGTATTATAGAGAGAATGAACAGAGAAGGCAAAAGTGGAAGTAGAGAGGACAGAAAGCCATTATAGTCATCCATGTGAGAATTAAAACTATTTTGCACCAAGATCATAGAAGTGATTGAAGGACTGCCTAGATTCAGTATATAATGTGTATATCATAAAATAAATAATCACTTGAAAATTACTTGGATATGGAAGGTAAAAGAAAGATTAAAGCCAAAGATGATTCTCGTTTGCTGAGCAAGTGGACAGATCCAGGTCCTATTAACTGGAGCAGGGCCACCTGAGGGGAAAGTGAAGACCTTACTTTGAATGTTCTGTCTGTGGTTCTTTCTAGACATGCAGGTAGAATTACCAATTGGTCAGGTGACTACTTGTTATAAGCTTCTTGGTGATGTGAGGTTGTAGCTATGTACTTAATATAGAGGTGACATTTAAATTGATGGTACAAGATGTAGTGAGAAAGGTACAAGAATAAAGAGATTAAGAAACATAAAAGAGGGGTTTCCAAGAACAAGAGTTTAGTTTTCCAAAATATGCAGCATGATCAAAAGAACAAGAGTCAGCAAAGAGCCTTACTTCTGACAACATTAAAATCTAGCAATAATAAATTCTTTGTGTTTTTTTTTTATTTCATTTTTAAAAAGTTTCTTTTTTTTTTGAGAGAAGGAGAGAGGTAGGTAGGTAGGTAGATAGATAATAGATAGATAGATAGATAGATAGATAGATAGATAGATAGATAGATAGATAGATAGATAGATAGATAGATAGATAGATAAGACAGAGACAGGAAGATACAGACAGAGAGAAGGTGAAGGGATCACAGCTGTCTCCATAGTTGTACATCATTAGTTGTGACTTAGTTTTATTCCACACAGGTGGATGTGGGGCCACATGGGGCAGGAACTGAACCCAGAGCCTCCAGAATGGGAGGTGAAAACCTTCCCTATCTCAGCAGTTACCAGTTGCTCCACAGTTCCTCATATGGTTTTACATGGGCCAGGATTGGGATTTGATCCCCAGACCTCCAAGTTCCAAGGCAAACACTCAGCCTATTGAGTTATCTCAGCATCCCCAGTAAAAATTCTTTAGGCACTCAAAAGATGCCCTTAAATTTTATAAGTTTTTAAACTTATTATTAAAACTATGCCTAAAATAACTTTCTTCTTTGTGACCCAGTAAAAAAATATTTATTATTCAATGCTCATATAATATAATTCTTTTATAATTAACTTTTTCCTCAATCTTTCTTTTCTCATAAATAATATTTGAATATGTTTTTTTATCATAGTTTCAAAATTTTGTCAAAATTATTTTTATTTGTTATAGGAAACACCTTGCAAACTTTGTCTTATTCTTCTCCTATTGCCAGGTATATGTTACAATCACCATTATATCACGCCTTCTTTATAAAGAATGCTGATTGAGTCAATGATTATCCTCTATTTTCCTCCAGGGAGAAGCATACACATTGATAATAATGTCTTATCTCTACCTAAGACATATTTAAATGGATACAGAATATTTTAACATGTATTTCCATAAAATGGCTATTTTTTTCTGAAACAAAGCATATGGGCTTTGTTTTCAATATAGCTTATGCAAGTTAAATTAGACAAGCCTTGAAATCATTTGCTTATTGCTATAACTTGTCTTATTGAACAAACCATCAGTGTTCTTAGAAGAGAAAGTGCATTATTTGATCAACACATTAATTTGACATTCTTTATAATGTATTAATTTTTGATATTATTATACATATCTATAGTTCATTTATTTTCTTGGAAGGGATTGTTGCATGTATGCCATTTCAAGTGTGTAAGGAGGCAAAATACTGACAAAGAAAAACAGAAAAAATTCAAATGTATTAATCTTACTGCAAAACATATTAAGCCTCCGTTTGCTATCAAGAATGAGTTCTATGCTTCATTCTGATCAAGTCAATTAATTGTTTCCAGAAAGTTCTTTTTATCACAGGATGAAGTCTCTACTGAAGCTAATTCTAAAACCTGGAAAAGGTTATTGATTAAACACTGAGTAATACACTCTTTACTAACCCAGAAGGCTTTAGCTCTATGGACTAAATAAATTTTTAATTGTCTTATTTTGGAGGGTTGTTTACTGAGTTCAAATTCATCATTGAATCTCTATGTGTGTACATATCAAAGGAAAAAAATGAACTAAGAACACTGTGATTTTGCCATGTTGCTTTTAATTTTGCTATCGAGGATATGTGAAATCACTTAAATCTCTTTAATTTATGAAGATAATTAAACTCCCTAGGAAATTACTTTAAAATTATTAAATGCACTTAATTATGCACAAGAGTCAAGGTTTCTTTGCAAAAGTAAAAAAAAAAGAACAAGCTCTGTTGTGAATATAAAAGAAGTAAGTTCAAAAGAAACTAAAGTTTTGAAAGTTTAACCTACTGGTGACTTGGACTTAGATGGCTTAAAATACTGTTTTAGAAAATTAAATTTATAAATGTATTAATAAGAATCTCCTATAACATTCCTGGAAAAGTCCTCTAAATAGTATTTAAAGTTTTAAGATAGACATATATGATATTTTGTGGTATGTAAACTATTTGAAGGAACAACACATTTATATTCTACATTAAAATGTGCAAAGTATAAAATAGAGATTCTTTTCTCTGAACAAAATTTTTCAATAATACCCTCATATTCCTACTATATCCAACATATATAGAATTAGTATTATGTGATAGAATTTTTGCTAGGTATAATGATTTTTTTATAATCTCATAATATATGTAATCCTTAGAATGTATTGAAACACTATCATTAAAACTGTTGAAGAAGCATGTTTATATGCTGTCAGTATAGAATTAAAAGCTAATGAGTTCATCTGTAACTATAGGAATGTTTGTTATTTATTTTATTAACAAGGAATTTTCTTTTTTTTTTTTTTTAAATATATATATTTTTTATTTTTTTTATCAGAGAGAGAGAGAGAGAGAGACAGAGACAGAGACAGAGACAGAGAGAGAACTGAACTGGGGGAGCTCCCAGTTCAGCATATGGTTCCACACGGGCCGGGGCCGGGACCCGATCCCCGGTCCCCAGCACTGCAAAGTGAGCGCTTAACCCACTGAGCCATCCCGGCTTCCCCAGGAATTTTCTTTTAAGACAGATTTTGTCCATAAAATCTTGCTGTCAATGATCCTCTCGTACTCTATACCTAGCTGTACTTTTATTTTGATCTAGAGCTTTGTGGGCAAATTTAGTAAAGGAGTAAAACATGTTTGTCTAAAACTAGGCAACATTGTAAGATTAAAGACAGATTATGAAACAATAATCAACTTTTAAGTGTGAATGTTTACAATGACCACAGAAAAGTGTTAATTTCACCACTTCTAATGGGAAATATTTTATTGAAAATGAAAGTATCCATGAAAAGTATATAAGAATCTTTGATTATTCAGATTGTTTTCCTTAAAGAATGATTTTTATACATTAAGATGCCTACAAAAGGTGGGGTTGTTAACAGCCTTCCATCCTAAATCAGAGAAGAGTGAGAAATTCTCTGGAAAATGTCATATCACTTACTGTAGTGATATAATTTAGATTTACGTTTAGTCACTTTAATAACATTCTCTCGAATTATCATGAAGTTCTTCAAATCAAAAATAGAATATAAATTCTATTCTTAATGAGCAATAAATCCCTTAGAAAAATAAGAAACTTAAATATGAAAAAAAAATCAGCTAAAATAATTCTTACTTGAAAATAGAGGAAATACTTCTCAAAATAATACTATTTTTCAGGCTTTATGTCTTTTTTTCTTAGAAATTTACTCTCAAGGAGATACTTACGGTATGTGATCATATGTATTAAAATACATTCCTATCCAAATTTATTACTAATATTCTCATTTAAAATACAAAAAGATCAAACCCCAGTTTTTCTGCATTATTTTAAGAACAACCTGAAGTCCTCGTCAAAAATTATGCCTGTATGCAAACAAAGGTGGTTTCAAAATTAAATATCCTAGACACATGTCCAGATACTCTTGACGTATTAATTCACTGAATCATAAGGTTATATTTTATTACCTTAATTTTGTGGATGAAGAAATTGAAACTCATAATTTTCTTGAACTAATTTGGCAAGTAAACTAGACTTAAATCCAATCAATTTATCCACAGCATTCAAACACTTAACTGCTAGAAAATACTATATACATTCAAGTATATAAGATATCAGTGGTTGTACATATGTAGAGATTGGCTATCCCAAGATTTTAGGTAAATAAAAATGTCTGAACAAGGAACTTAATTTTTTATTCTCAAGAAATAAAAATTATTGCACTTTTAAATCTGAAGAATATTGTGATTATATATATAAACTGTGGAATTTCAATTTGACAAGACTGTAGTGGGAAAGAACACTTAAGTAAAAATAGTTTTAGGAAGTGCTGCATAGTTAAGATATGACTTAAGGAGATTTAATCAGTAAGACTGCAATAGAAATAAGCTTTTAGTATATTTAGAGGTTGTATAGATCTTTTCCTACTGTTATAAAACCCTAGTAAGGGAGGAGCAGAGTATATGAGAACTCTGTTTTCCAGTCATTTCTATTTAAACCTTAAATTGCTCTGTAAAAATATGTACTAATATTATTATAATGATGATGATATTTCCATGATGAAAAATAAATATGTAAGTCATCCCTAAATATCCAGAACATTACATGTCACATGGCAAAAAGAAAAAAGTAATAGGTGTAAGTGTTGACATTCTTTTATAATAAATATAGTACTTTCAAAACTGATTCTTCAGTTACTTCTTTACACTTTTCTTCATTTGGAGCCCACATCATTTTTGCTTTATTGCAATTATGTATTATTTAAATTCATTCTATTTGTAATATGTCATTAAATCATATTAGTAATTTAACTTATTGTTAAATTATTAAAATAAATATAACTAAAATGCAATTCTATTTCTTTTTGAGCACCCAATGTTTTCACATTGATTAATTTTATAAAACATCCTCAGAAATATAATATGTATGTATTTATATTTATATATATATATATTATACATGCACTTATGTAATTATATGTGCATGTGTGTGTGTGTGTGTGTGTGTGTGTGTGTATACAGTAACAAAATGAAATACATCCTCTAATAAAGATTGCAGAAGAAATGGGAAAGAGGATTCATATCATGGACAACATAGAAGCTTAATACAATCCCTATTCAAAGGTTCATATATCCAACAATGTATCTTCCTATTTTTCTCCTCATTCTCTTTTTAAAAATACAGGTTCCTCTATATTATCCAGAGCACTTAAGTTCAACTTACCTTTTTTTAAAAGCAAAGTCCTACATTTGGCTAACCATACCATAGACATACCAATTTTGTTGGTATTAAAGCCTGTGTCATACTCAAACTTTTTTCCCTTTCCCTGCAATCAGCTGCACAATTATTTTGTAAGTTAGAATCTGAAAGTAATCTAATGTTAAGATAATGATATTTCTACTTTTCTATGTGCTATATAAATTCAACATGTATTTATTCAACATTTACCATGTCGCTCAAACAATTCTAGATGTCACATATACAGTGGTATAAATTACAAAACATTAATTAATTAGAAGAATAAAGACAAGTAACTGAGAGGTATATATTTGAGTGGAATAAAATTAGATTGATATAAATAATTCACAAAGCATTACTTTCTGAGCAACCAAAGAAAAATAAGCCATGATAAATTACATTTTATATTAGCTTGTTAAGAAAAATATTTACCACCTGACTATAGAAAAGGTAATTGTTGCAAAAAGAAATCTTCATAAATTAAGTGATACAAATGCATTTCATGAGAGGTGAAAGTGAAAATTTTTCTTTATTGGCAAAAATGTGCTATAATATATTAGAAGGACACTAAGCTACTACTATAGGGCAGAAACAAAGAGATCATAAAATAACAGTATCTGGGAATGATGCAGTCAGGTCTTACAATAGAAACAAATTCTAATTAACAGAGAAGCATTCTAATGAAGATCTTTTTTTAAACAATTCAACAATGTAGAAAGTTGTCACAGTAAGAGGTTAAGAAAAATCTATGTGAAACAAAGAACTTGACATTTAGAAACTGCTTTCCATTTTATAAAAACTTCCTTTTCTTTAGGAACTCAAAGTAATTTGCTGATTATTAGATAAATAATTCTATACAAGAGAATGTATTAATTCTAGATTTTCTCTGTTAGCAGTTTCTAATGATCGTTTACATAATTTATGACATCCAGTATATTGTCTCTATTTCCTTTTCTATTACATATCTTATTTGAGTCTATTAATATTTAAATGTAGAAGCAGATTTTTTAAATCAATGACTAATTTAAATTTTATAAATTACAAATATTTTATTTAACAAAGGTAAAAATACTGAATTAGCTGCAGAAACCTACAAGTGTGAAAATTATTCTGTGATAAAGAAATTTTTTTATACATCTAAATACTGTCAAGAAATATAGTTTCATATTAATATTTTATGTTGATTGTCACAAAGTATACAATAAAATTACCAAAGGGGAGAAGAAATAGTCTGTAAAAATGAACAAAGCAGAAATATTGTAGTTCCTATCAGAGGTTCTGAAAATTTTAAACAAAAACAACAAAACTTAAGTTTACACACTCACATCTATTAAATAAAAATAAAAATTTAAAAAATTACAAGAAATATTTATCTATTTATTAAATAAAATAGCTAATTACTAATACTCTGCATGTAATCTTTCTGGCATAGCTAACCAAAATTTGTGTCATCTCTTAGAGTTCAGGTGAGAGAAAAACTCCAAAAGCGTTTTGAGTGAAGGAACATTTATCACCATAGATTTGTGGCATACCTCCTAAAAACTCTCCATGCCTGGTAGTTCCGGAATTTCTGTGGAGGCTTTGTCATAGAGACTTGACTGATTATTAACTCAATTTACAGCCCCCCTGATTTCCCCACAGGAAGAGGGGTGGAGCTAAAAGTCCCAAGCTCCTAATCGTGGTTTAATCTGATTGGTGACTAGTCCTCATTCTAAAGCTATTCAAGTTCCACCAAGAAAGCCTCATTAAAATAATCAATACAGTGTTCCCTCGCCACTTCGCGCTTCATGTTTTGCGGCTTCAGTGCTTCGCGGGTTTTTCCAAAATATTCATCAAAAAATAAAAATGAAAAAATACAACCACGTCGGCAGCCACATTGAGGAAAGGAGCGTTGACGGGGTTTTAGTGTTGTGTTGGCGATAACTTGTTTTGTTTAAGCGATAACTTTTTTTATTAATTAAGCCCTTATAATGCCGCCTAAGCGCTGTGCCCCTGCGAAAGCTTACTCCGGGGCGCCCAGAACCCCGTTGACGGGGTTATGTCCTTGTACAGGGGAATTTTGAAGGAAAAGAAAAAACAAAGACAACAACTCCCCGTCACCATGTTTCTCTCCAAGGTAAAGCCCCCGGCTCTACCGTCAGCGCCTCCAGCAGAAGAGTCTCCGAGTGAGCCTAAAGCTTCTACGAGTCAAGTGAGAGCCTCTCCTCCGCCACCCACACAAGCCTCTTCGCCTCTCTCAGAAAGCAATGTTGATTCATGTTTATTACTGTATAAGGTTTTGTAATTCACCTTATTATTTAGCACTGACACGTTTAAGTAAATACGTATACTGTTGTAATTTTTGTCTTAAATGAGTAAAGTATGAATACTGTTTACATATTTAAAACATTCTTGTAGCCGCATACACGAAAATTCCTAGGGGCAAATCCTACTTCGCGGTTTTTCAGCTTTCGCGGAAGGTTCTGGTCCCCATTAACCGCGAAAAACGAGGGATCGCTGTAATACTATCACCCAGGAAATCCGTAAGGATTTAGGAGTTCAATGTCAGAAACTGAAGTGAAAGACTAAGAAGTAGAGCAGAAGATGTGCCTAGCCAAGTGTCTTAGGAGCTTTGTGTCAAGAACCAGGGGAAGAGATCAAATACATACTTTTTATCATGTATATAGTTCACTCACTGGTCTCTAGTCAGGGACCCCCTACAGCAAAATAATCATAAAAATTAAAAGATATTGGCACATTACTAGAATATTAATTCTTTAATAATTAGTATAGTCCAGCATCATATCATATAAAAAGTCTCCCAGAAAACACCACTCTATTTTTCTGGTTTTCTATTGGATCTTATCAGGTTCTAAAAGCAGGAATGCTTTTAGCAATAAACGGCTTCACTGCGAAAGGGTGAAATGCTATCAGCAAGTGCAGCAAGTGATAGAAACAAGGGGATGTTTTACGGCAATATTATTCTTCTAATTTTATTCTTCCTCTATGTGGTTTATCCACATCCGTATGAGAGCAGAAAGGTGAGATTAATTGTAATATATATATATATATATGTGTCGGTCTCTGACACAGAAGGATCATATTATAATTGTGTGAACAGAAAGGTACTTTATATGGAGAACATTTAGGTGCTTTGACATCACAAAGATGATCATGATTTTGACCATTTTCGTCCAAGAAACCCACATTTACAGATTTTTATAAAATGTCCTCAGGCCAGTGCTATTGAAGTTTGGGAATTATTTTGGTAAAATGATGACCTTTAGCCTATTGTGTCTCAGGTATAGCCAGACAGTCGAATAGCACCTAAATCTGGAGAAGATATATTGAACAGGTGAAAAGGTGAATTATTATCAATTCTGAAAGGTACTCTGAAACAAGCAGAGTTTCTAAATGTAATGAAGAAAATGACCCCGTCTACCACAAAGAGTACAAGGACCTTTATTAAGCAAATCTCCAGCTTTAGTTGATCTGCAGTGACTTTCATTTTTGTAGTAAAATTATTTATTACTGTTTAATCTATGGGAACAAAAGTGTAGCATTCTTCTCATTACACTGTGTAGGTACTTCTTTGAGATGCTAGTAGAATGCCTTGTTTTAACAACTATTTTCATCATTTTGAATTTTTTTCACGTTATTTTTGTTTTTTAAAATTCTAATTTTTAAGGTAAATTTTGAAGCCATTTTTGACTCACATGATCCACTTATTAATGTCTGCAACATAATGTACCTTGAAACAGCCTGAGGATTAAAGTATACTGCTTAAAATCCTCATTCTAGTTCACTAACATACTTATTTCAGATGAAAATGATGAATCCAATCAATCATCAGCAATTTGCAATTTTACCGTAATACAGTGTTTATTGCTAGTAGTGCCTGGTATGGTCTCATTCATCTATGGCAGTTTGTTTTGGTTTCTTCCTGGTAATTTTTTCATTAAATGATTAAATGAGGTGCTTAGGATAAAATCCTTTAAGACAGTTAGTATGCTGTTTTGTTTTGTTTTGTTTTAATACCAAATTTAATCTATTGATTATAAAGCTGAGTAAGTTCCTAATAATATCTGATCATATTTTTTTTGGAAGTGTTAGATTTAAAGATTATAAAACTGGTTCCAAAACTCATGAGAATCCCAGTAACAAAAACATGAACAGAAAATATAGGGGACTAACATCGTCAATGTTAAAAACAAAAACAAAAAAAACACGTTTCTCCTAAAATGTAAATATAAACTTTTTTTTCTGAGATAATAAACTTATAATCACTGGAACATATATGAATATCTGGGATGGAAAATTTTAAATAATATCCATATGCAAAATCTCAAAGACTTCTAAGGCTAAGGTTTCTGTCTTCAAATATAGAAACAACTTATATAGATATTCTTTAGATAATATTTTTTACCTCCAAGATATGCACTAGGAACACCCTCAGATATTCATGTGATGTTTCCATGCTATTGGTGTTTTAGGTTAGTATTCAAGTAATCTTTTTTCTGAAGGTGTGTCATATTTTGACAAGTTCTATTTCAGATGATTTGGTCTTCATAGTTTATCAGATTCTGGTGGTTCTGGTATCTTAAGAGATGTTCATAATTTTCAGAACATTATAAATGTTACCAGTAAACTTATTTAATTTCCTAAGATTGTTATTGGATATTAATAAAAGCCTGACAAATTCAATGGAGCAAATGGGGTTGAGTTTCTTTTTCTGGAGCATTGGAGGATTTTGATTATTATATCCTATGTTAACATAGTAGCCAGCCAAAAGCAATTCCTCTGGTTTCAGATGTTCATTGTTTTGTATGTATATTTATTTTAATCACAACTGCTTCATTAGTAAAGATTATATTATAAAATGATTCCTAAATCTAAATGCTTTTGTTGGAGGGCGGGGGATATGGGGCTTTCATTAGTAGTTACTTAGAAACCTTCTTTACTTCCTTTTTTTTTTTTCAGATTTATTTTATTGTTTTTGACAAAGACAGAGAGAGATAGAGACAGAAACAGAGAGAAGTGGGAGGGCTCAGAACACTCTTCACAGTTGTACATCATCAGTTTTCTTCAACATGGTTTTGTTCAATGCAGGTGGGTGGGGGCTGCACAGGGCAGGAACTGAACTGGTGACCTCCCACATGGGAAGCACAAATACCCCAGTTCAGCATAAGGGTCTGCACGGGCCAGGGCTGGGATTTGATCCTCAGTCCCTGGGGTTTCAAAGTGAACGCTTAACCCACTGAGCCATCCCGGTTTCCCCCTTCTTTACTTCTATAACTCAAAAAAATCATGTACCTTTCCAAAAGTATGTGTATTCTCACGATTGATGCTGAACCTTTGGAGAATTGACATGTTCCAGAAAAAACTATTAGCGGGGACTTTACGTTGATTTACCATCTGGGAGATCATTCTTTTTTTTAATAAATTGATTATTTTTAAAGATTTATTTTTATTGTTGTTGACAGAGAGAGAGACAGAGAGAAACAGAGGAAAGGGGGAGAGCCCAGAGAAGTCTCCATATTTGCATGTCATGCAACATATTTGCATGTTTTTTACATAGTTCTATTCCACAGGTGGGTGCGGGGTTGCTCAGGGGAATAACCTGGGCTAAGGACCTCCTGCATGGAGCTTGCCCCAGTGAGAACTAAACTGGGGGCACACCCTAGTACAGCCTATGGGTCCACACAGGCTGGGGCTGAGACTCAATCCCCAGATCCCAGGGTTGCAATTGAGTGCTCAACCTAGTGAGCCATCCTGGCATCCCCTGTATTTTTTAATACATTAGAAATAAGTAATATTTGGGAATGGCTTAGTGCAGTTTGCCGACCACTGGCTTAGTGGGTTAGGTGCTCACTTTGCAGCCCCAGGGACCGAGGATTGAATCCCGACCCCGGCCTGTGCAGACCCATATGCTGAACTGGGGAGTGCCCCCAGTTCAGTTCTCACCGGGGCGAGACCCTGGCCCAGTTCCTGCCCTGTGCAGCCCCACCCACCTGTGGAATGAAACTATGTGGAAAAACCAATGATGTGCAACTATGGAGACTGTTCTAGGCCCTCCTCCTTCTCTCTGTCTCTGTATCTGTCTCTCTCTGTCAAAAACAATAAAAACAAATCTTAAAAAAAAGAAAAAGAAAGAAGTAACAATACCTTTAGCCTGATATTTTCTTCTTTGTTTGAGGTAAGAATCATCTACAAAGATAATCAAAGTTGATTGTCAATTACTATTTTTAAAATATCAGCTTGAGGCAAGTGAGCGCATGAGTATCATGAATAATCAATTGACAGTCACCAGGTATTATTTCATCAGGAATTCCCAGTAACATGACAAGGTTTAAGCTGTTGTATTAATGGCAGATTATGTAAGAAGGTGATAGTCTTTTATATCATATGAAGTTAAATTTTCAGAAAAATGTATATTATCAGTTAGAAGTAAAGTTTGCAGAGGATAAGGCAATACAAATTTTAAACTATTCTATCATCAGACTAACATTTTACTATGTGGAAATGGCAACTGGCCAAAGAAAGTAGATAAAATATATGAGGTGTGATAAGAAAATATATATGGTGAGTATTTAAATTTAAAAAAATTATTATAGTAAAAAACACATTGCCATTAATCCTTCTCAAAATACTCTCCCTTGCTTTGAACACACTTACCTTGCTGTTCTTTTCACATTCTGAAGCAGTTCTGAAAGTCCTCTTTTGTGAGTATTTAGTTGTGCTGTCATGGCTGCCTTGATGGCCTGAATCGATTCAATATGTTCACTTTTTGGTCATTTTGACTTTTCAGAACAGCCAGAAGTGGCATTGTGCCAGATCCAGTGAAAAAGTGTGGATGAGGACACACCATAATGTTTTTGTTTGACAAAAATTGCTATACCATAAGCGATGTGTGACCTGAATTGTCACAGAATTTCAGGGAGCCACAACAGTGCAACTGAAGACACTAACAAAAGTGAACTTCCAGAACAGATTCAGAAAGTGCCAAGAATGGTGGGATGGATAAGTGTGTTTGAAGCAAGGGAGAGGATGTTGGTGGGGGTGAGGGTGGTAATGGCAATGTGTCTTCTTTCATAACAAATATTTTTTTTAATTTAAATATTCACCATATTTTTTTATCATACCTCATAATATAGCATCAAAATTTACACTGTAATATGTTATTGTTGGTGATGTCATTTTCTTTTTGATTGGACAATACTAAAGCCTGTTCATATCTGTCATGTATTTAGTACAGGATTTATGATCATCAGGAAGACAGAATGGTGCACAGGTGACAAAGAAAACTAAGGGCAAAGAAGAAGAGAATATTGTGATTGACATTCTAGAATTCTAGTGCTTAAACTTTGGAAAGATTATCTCAGAGAAATTGGTACCAACT